>WOXC01007649.1:0-242806 GCA_011680675.1 Gymnobelideus leadbeateri
TCTTTCTTTCTTTTGTTATCCTTGACATAAAATAATAATCTCTCTTCTCTCTCTCTCTCTCTCTCTCTCTCTCTCTCTCTCTCTCTCTCTCTCTCTCTCTCTCTCTTTCTCTTCTCCTTTGGTTGACTCTTTTTATTCCCTTCCCGCCTTAAGAAAGCACCATGGAAAGGACAATAGATTTGGGAGTCAGACTGCCAATGTGGTTGAGTCATTTAGCAGGACTCAGTTTCCCCATCTAGAAAATGAGGGGGTGGGGTGGATAAGATGGCCTCTCTGTTTCCTTTAAGCTGTAAATCTGTCCTACTATGATCTTCTGACATGGCTGTTGGGTTAGGGAGTGAAGAGGAGGTTTTATCATATCACAGTTATTTATGGGGGAAAAACCTTGCCCCCCTCCAGATTTACTCCTCTCTTGTAACAAAGAAAACAACAAAGCAAATACCCTTGATATAGGGACCCCATACCTGACAACGTGTAAACACTGCCTTAGTATGCCTTGTCCTTTCTTCTCCACCTTCCATATTTCTCACTTCTCCCCACTCTATGGTACCCTATTCTGCCTCCCCCCAACAATTTCCCTTAAGTCATACATGGCAATCATGCCTCTCTAGCTACTGCTTTAGGAGTTCAGTACACACCCTTGGGAGAGAATTCTGGGAAGGTCTGCAGAGAGCCCAATATTCAGGGGCCTGACCCCAAATTCAGAAGCAGAAAAGGGCCTTGATGGAATAGGATCCAGCTACAATGCCTGGGTCCTGGTGCCATCATCTTAGAGTCAAAGGAACTGGCATAGAGGAGGGGAACATGGTAAAGCCCGGTATAGCCACTCCCAAGGACAGACTCTAATTTAATACTTCTTCCACTGCATCTGCTTTGCTGCCAGACCACAACCTTTCACTGTCTGACACTTAAATTCAGATACTGTCTCTCAAACCCACTCTATTTGACTTTTTATTATACGAGGAAAATAGGCCAACATACTTAACGTATCACACTAGATAGGAATATACAGATTTCTCCAGGTACAAGCAAATGACATTTAGCCGAGCTTGGGCTCCTTCACATTCCTGCCCTCTAGTGGTTAGACGCAGACTAGCACCTCTTAGGAGCTAAATGATTCCCAGGCTCATCTATTCACTCTGGGCTGATGAGGGAGCATTGACTTTCTTTCTATTTTAAATTAAAATTTATTTTTCTCAATTTATTTTATCTTCTTTCTACCCGGAAAAAAAGAACAAAACAAAAATAAAACTTGTAATATTCATTGCCTTAAAGATGACTAAATTGAGCAGAGACTGACCCTAGGCCTAGATTAAAAAGATATTGAAGAAAGAGGAAAAAGCCTCTAATGCACACAGGTATTTACAGGAGTCCTTTTTGTGGTAACAAAGAACTGGAAACTATGAAGGTCCCCATCAATTGGAGAATGGCTGAACAAATGATATATGGATGTAATGGGATATTATTGTACCATAAGAAATGATGAAGAGGAAGGTGGCAGAGAGACCTGGGAAGACTTCCACTGGTTTTCTCTTGCCATAAGAGATGACTGACTCTCTTTCTCTTTCCCTTCCTCCCACCCTCTCTTCCTTTTTCTTTCTCTGTCTCTCTTTTTCTCTGTCTTTCTCTTTTTTCTATCCATCTCTCCCTCCCCTCTCTCCCTTCTCTTTCTGTTTCTTTGTCTCTCTTTGTCTCTTTTCTCTTTCTGTATGTCTCTCTTTACCTCCCTTTTCTCTTTGTCTGTCTCTATCACTCTATCTGTTTCTCTTTGTGCCTCCTTCCCTCTCTCCCCTTCTTTTTCTCTGTCTTTCTCTTTTTCTCTCTGTCTCTCCCTCACTCTCTCCCTTCTCTTTATCTCTGTCTTTTTCTCTTTCTCTCTCTGTGTGTATGCCTTTCTTTATCCCCCTTTTCTCTTTGTCTCTATCATTCTGTCTGTCTATCTCTGTGTCTCCTTCCTTCTCTCCCCTTCTCTTTCCATCTTTCCATCTTTCTGTTTCTCTGTCTCTCTCTCTGCCTCTCCCTCTCTCCCCCTTCTCTCTCTCTCTTCCTTTCCCTCCTCTCTTTGTCCCTGTCTCTATACCCTTCCCCTTCTTCTTCTCTATCTCTGTGCCTCTCCCCAGCTTCCAGGCCCATTTCTTCCAGCCCAGCTTTCCCAGTGGTGTCTGCCAGCCCCTGGTGAGTGGGAGGGAGCAGTTACTGAACTTGGAGTCCCTGTGTGTGAAGGCTTCTCCACTGTCTTCTCTTGCTCCCACAGGCCTCAACACATCCCAAGGCCAGAGTGTCCCTGTTATCAACAGTGTGGCAGGCAGCTTGGCCGCCCTGCAGCCCACCCAGTTCCCCCCACAGCTGCACAGCCCTCACCAGCAGCCGCTCCTGCAGCAGCCCCCTGGAAATCCCATGGCCCAGCAGCCTTTCATGGCAGCAGTAACTCAACTCCAGAACTCCCACAGTAAGGAGCAGAGCAGGGTGGGGGTGGGGGGTGGGCAGGGACCTGTCGAGGCTCCTTCATCTCTTCTCCTCCAGGCTTTGGTCCCAGTGCAGATTGGGGTTGTCTCCTTTCAGAGGTAGCAAATAGGATTTATTGAATACAATTTTGGGCCACTGGGAAGGACCGAGTGAGTCCTGGAAGAACTGAGGTTGAATGGAGAAGACATTAAACTTGGAGTCAGTCATTCATCCTCTCTGGGCCTCAGTTTCCTCTATCTGTAAAGTGCAGTGGTTAGGCTCACCCTCTAAGGCTTCCAACCTTCTGGGCCTTGTAGCAGCAAGCACCCCAATATCCCCAGGGTGACTGCCAACACAGGTTCTTTGATCTGCTTTTCAAAAGGAAAGCAACTCAAAATGGGTTAACAAGCTTACTTTAATCAAACAAACACACATTACCTAGTTCAGGGGAAAAAGGTCAGCACCCCAAACTTCAGAGTTACAGAACTTACAGATCAAACAGACAGGCTTCCAAACTGTCCAACCATTATATCAATACCAAATCACAGTTACCAGAGGGAAGCATCAACATCTGGGTTTTCAAAGCCGGGGGCTCTCAACAACGGCTTCCCAGAGTCTCATCTGGTCAAATCACACAACACTTTTCAAGGTGAGCCCCAAAGCCAAGCCTCTCCTCAGGGCTTATATAGCCTTCTCTTGGCTCAGAGAATGTAACAACCTCCTTGACCCACTGCCCAATCACACAGCATCAAGGTGTGGTCATTCCTGAAAACCAAGCCTCCCACCACAGGCTCCAGGTGCACTTAAGCTAGGGGCAGGGAAGATCTTTAAATTTGCATTTCCATTACAGGCCTGTGCTTCATTCTGGGCCTCATTTTTCTCATTCAGTTGAATTCCACTCCACAAGCATTTATTAAGCACCCACTGTGTACCAGGCATAATAGTGGGCACTGGGAACAAAACAAACAAAAACAAAATGATTCCCACCCTCAATGAGCTTGAATTCTACTGAGGGGGTGGTGAGAGAACAGCACACACATGTATCATATGTAAAATTATATATGCATGTTTCCAACACATGTATACACATACATGTATACATACATATTACATGTGTGTTTTCAAGTATGGCATATGAATGTACACGTGTGTATGCACACACATACATATGTGTAAATACAAGATAATTACAGGAAGGTGGTAGGATCATTAAGAACTGAGGGAAGAAAATGGGGAGGGGACCAGACCAAAGTTTCCTAACCTTATTGTGGCATGACCCCTTTAGTGGTCTGGTGAAGCCTACAGACTCCCCAGAATAATATTTTTAAATGTATACAATGAAATACATGGGATTATAAAGGAAACCAGTTTTATTGAGATTGTTATTAGTATGTTTTAAGCCAAGTTCATGGACCTGGGGTTAAGAGCCCCTAGGTTAGCCAATCTTAACAAGCTCCATCCACCTCTAAACTTTTTGATTATCGGCTTCCTTTCCCTTGCCTGGAGCCTTCCAAGGGGAAGGTCCCAGGAGGGCAATCCTGCTATGGTAGGTACCAAACATGCTGGCCTCTGTGGATGCAAGTACAGAGAATGAGGCAGTCTCTCCCCACAAGGATCTTTTATTCTAGTAGGGCAGACCATAGCTCCATACTAAGCTTATACAGAATATTTTATAGTGGACAGATATGAATAAAGACAAGTTAATTTGGGGGCGCTGGCACTGGCAGCTGTGGGGATGAGGAAAGGTTTACATAATGAGATCAAACCACAGGAAAATATAGAAGGCCTCCTGAAGCCTCTCTAACACTGGTCTTCCTCCCCACCTTCATATTTCTCTAGGCAACATGATGAATCTTGGGGGGAAAGACTAGCAGGAGAAAGTTAGAGCCCTGCCTCAAGAAGGAATTTCCTACTTCTTCCTCTCCTCTGCACTGTCCCCAAAGGCAGGCTCAGTCTGACCTCTTTCCTATAACTACCATCTGATGTCTTGTCAGGAGACTGTCCCAGGCCTCTGTGAGCATCCCTGGAAAGATGCTCCAGTCAGTTCCAGGCCCAGTTCCTGACTCAGGTCTCAGCAGAGTACAGGAGGAGGTCCCAGGAGAGAGAGACACAAAGAGCCCTCCTTGGAAGAGTTGGGGACCAGTCACTGTGCAGGAATTTGTGGCTGTTCAGTCATTTTCAGTTGTGTTTGACTCTTTGGGACCCCATTTGGGATTTTCTTGCAGAGATACTGGAGTGGTTTGCTGCTTCCTTCTTCAGCTCATTTTACAGATGAGGAAATGGAGGCAAACAGGGTTAGATGACTTGCCCAGGGTCACATAGTTAGTGTAAATTAAGTGCAGGAATTAGAGCCAGGGATTTTCTTTCTTTTCTCTGGGTAGTTTGGGGGCAGGGTCATGGGGTCTGAGGGAGCAAAGCCAGGTTCAGAGGCTTCTGTCCCCATGGTTCCCATCCCATAGAGTTCTGTGAAGCAGGTTTGTGATCCCCATCTCACATTCCAATCACATTTTTATGATTTCTCAGAATCTGCCACAGCTTGAATCTGAGCCTTAAGCCTCACTTGCTGCCAGGACTCTTCCTTCTGGCCCCTACTCACATGGTTCTTACCTTCCTCCCTACCCCCTCCAGTCTAAGCCTGGGGCTGACCTCCCAGGTGACCAGGCCCAAGTCTGGTGTGGCTATGACCGGCAGCTACCTCTGGAATGTCAAGACCAAACATCCCTTCCTGGGCACAATGAACTATCCCATGAAGCTCTTTTCAAGTAGAAACTAGCACATATGTTTAAAAAAATGTCCTAGGGATGCCTTTCATACCTATAGTTATTTCTGAGGAAAAACAAAAGAAAACTCTTTCCTCATCCTCATTGAACTTTCCCTTGTAACAAAGAAAAACAAATAAGCATATATACCAATGCAGTGACCACATTGGGCAAAGTATGCAACACTCTGCCCCAGTATTGCACACTCTTTCCCCCTCCCCCACCATGAGTGGGAAGTATGATTCTTTCTCTATTTTTCCTGACCATTAGTGGTTTTTCAGTTTCTCAGAGCTTAGCTTAGTGTGACATTGGGCAGGTCACTTATCCCCAACTGCTTTGCCTTCCCCCCTCCCAAAAATAAGCTAAATAAATAAATAAATAAATTTTACTGTTAATCTTTGTTTTTATACCACCTTCCTTTCTGAATCTATCACTTACCCACAGAGTAAATAATTGAGAGAGACAGAGACAGAGACAGAGAAAGACAGGAGAGAGATGGAGAGACAGAGACAGAGACAGAAACAGAGAGAGGGGGGAGAGAGAGAGAAAGAGAGAGTGAAGCAACAGTAAAATCGTAGCCAAGTTTGCCATCATTTTTAATGTTCCATGCCTAGAGTCTTCCCCCTCTGCAATAACCTATGGGCTGTATGAGCCAGAACAAGCCACTTTTGTGGCCTCAGGGCAACTCTAACCCTAAAAGTGGAGAACAGGTTCTGACTTATTTTAGAAGAGGGATGTCCTTATCAGGAGTTTTCTGTACCAAATGAAATTTAAAAAAAATTCATCAGAATGGATTCTCCCAGAAGGTAGCGCATTGTGTTTTTTGGCTTTGTTTTTCTCTTTGTATATACAAAAGTACCATAGCACAGTGCCTTGTACACAGTAGGTAATTAATAGATGTTTATTGGATTCAGCTTGCATTAGCTGAGGCTTCATAAGCCTCACTTTTTAGTTGGGGCTCTATAATCTAAGCCCATTTGATCACTCATCTTTTCCTTGGTAATTTATGTAGAAAACTAGGAGAATGGAAGCATTCCCCATGACCTTGGCCTTCCATCTGTAAAAGGAAACAGAAGTGGTTTTAGGGAGTTGTTTTATAGGTACCCCCTTCCCCAGGGCTAACTACCCCCAGGGGCACTGATAGGATGGGTCCTCTCTCTGCAGGGTGACTGCTATTTGCACAACTTTATATGCTTGCTGACTTTTCTTCATTTTCTTTCTCTCTAGTGTACACACACAAGCAGGAACCCCCCCAGTATTCCCACACCTCCCGGTTTCCATCTGCCATGGTGGTCACAGACACCAGCAGTATTAGTACACTCACCAACATGTCTTCCAGTAAACAGGTAATTCTGGTATGTCAGGGGCTGGTTGGGATTTGGGGAAGGTGTATGTGTGCTGCAGATGGGGAGGGAAGATAGTTAGGACAAAGGAAGGCCATGCAGAGGGGTTGCCAGATAATATTTATAAAGTACTTTGCAAATCTGAAGTACCTATATAAATGCTAGCTATCATTATGACTTTATTGCTAGATAGAGACTTCACCATAAGCTTAATATCCTGATACCAAGTAGCTAGGAGAAAGAACGCTGGTCTTGGAATCTGATGAACTGGATTCAAGTTTCAAGTTTATCTCTAACAAGATCTGTGACCAAGTCTTTTAATTCTTTGAGTCTTTTTCCCCCCCTCACTTATAAAATTGGGATGGTGATATTTTTACCACCTACCTCACTGGGCTGTTAGGAGGAAAGCACTCTATAAAGCTTAATATAAATAAGCCCTAGTATCAGGGACTCACTGGGGTCATAAGTGAATGAATGAATGAGTGAAGGAAGGAAGGAATGAATGAATGAAAAAGCATTTATTAAGCACTTGCTGTATTCCAGATGAAATCAGAGTCATATTGGGGCATCATGGATTCAGAGTTGTTAGGACCTTAGAAGTCATTGGGTCCAAACTTTTCCAATATGCAAACTGCCTCCAGAGACAGAACAACAGAGTGAAGAATAAGCCAAAAGTTCTTAGCTCTGCACAGGTCTCTACCTTCCAGGGGTGGTCTTTGTCAGGCAGCATAGTGGGATAGTGAAGCCTTCTTGGAAGCCTAGACAGTTGTTTATGTAGGGTTTTGATGTACCACTAACCAGTCCCCTCTGTCTATAATTTTGTGGGCTCACAGCCCAGTTTTTTTTACTACCTGCATGACCTTTTGTAAGTCATATCACTCTGGCCCTTAGCCTCCTCCTCTGTCGAATGAGAGGGTTGGGCTTGCTTTTCTTGAAGGTTGTTCCAGTTCTATATCTATGATCGATGACTCAAGATTGCTCACATCTGTCCTTTGTAGAAGAATTCCTGAGGATTTCTCTCAAATAGACCTCAGCCAGCCAAAGGCCTAATGTAGAGAGGGCTCAATGCAGATGGTTCTCCATGGCCAAGGGGTCTAAGTAGGGACTGGGCTCCCCTGGGTCCAGAGTGACATAGACTCTGAATGCTTGAGGGGGATGCCCCAGTTTGAGTGGGGTGCCCAGGATGCAACTTAAGGTGGGGTTTGCTTTTCTGTCTGCCTGACCTTTCGCGGGGGGGACACATAAAAACAGTAACGAGTGTGCTTTAATAAGAAAACAGTCAAGTAACAGATCTTTGGGATATGGAAGGAGAAAGGGAAGCTGCCATTCCGGCTTGTGATTATTCCTGGCTCCCTGGTGAAGAGAGCACAGTAACAGAGGAGAAAGACGGGACCATCGCTGTAGCAGGGACTGTCAGATTTATTTGGGAAACTCAACATGAGACAAAAGTTCAGAAACCTATCTGGACAGAGACTGGTTCCAAAACAATCAATAGGACATTTTGAGGAGCTGAGTCTGTGCATTGTGGGAACTGTTTGACCTTTATTGATTATGAGTTAAAAAGAAGGCAACCTTGAACTTTTTGTCAGTTACGGCGATACTTCGCTAACTTGTTTGTTTTTCCCCCCCCATTTGAACTCTGGAAAGCAGACCATATGATGTAATAGAACACAGGAGGCAGCATGGCATAGTGGAGAGAGCACTGGCTGTGGAGTCTGAGAATCAGGGTTCAAATTCTGTCTGTGTGTGAACTTGAGCAAATGACTCAACCTCACTGAGACTCAGTTTCCTCATCTGTAAAAGTTACAGCTTGATTTAGACAACTTTAGATTCATCATCCTATGGAAGCAGAGGCCTTGGCTATGAGCCCCAGAACTTGCTCTTTGCTAGCTGTGTGACCTTGAATAAATCACCTTTAAAAAAAACCTGCTATTTATACAGAACCTTTAGGTTTACCAAAATCTTTGTATGTGTTTTATTTTATCCCCACAAAAAGTTTATGAGACAGGTGCTTACAATAGGATAAAGGCAGTGACTGTTCCATTTCTGTCTTTGTATCTATATAGTGCCTGGTATACAGTAGGCATTTAATAAATGCTCAATCAAGCAACTATTCACCAAACACTTCTTAAGCCTGTTTTATGTACCAAGGAAGCATCAGGAATGATACAAAGACAAAGGCAAAAGAGTCCTTGGCTTCAAAGAGCTTACCTTCTAACATATTTCCATTTTATAGATGAAGAAACAGGTTGAGAGTTGAAATTTCTTTTCTATGGTCACACAGCTAGGAAGTGTCAGAGGCAGGATTTGTACCCAGATCTCTGCTGGCTACAAATGCAGGACTCTCCCTGGTATACCAAGCTGCCTTATCTGACCTCTCTGGGTCACATTTTTCCCATATGTCAAATGATGGGGTTGGGAAGATGATCTTAAAAGTTTCCCCTCCCCTCCCATTTTAGGTCTCTAAGATTCTGTGATGGAAGCCTCGTTTTTAAAGTAAGGTCTCAGAGTGGACCTGCTATTGTGGCCAGAACTATCATTCTGCCCCACTGCTGCTACCTACACACACATCCCATACCTCATCTCCTCCTCCTCCCCATCCCCTACCTAGATGAATGCTGGGATGGCTTAGAGCAGATGAAGGGGAAGTCACACCCTTGCATGGGCACAGAGAGTTCATTGTATGGGTAGGGATGGGAGGGAAGGGGTGTATGTGTGTGAGACCTGAGTTGCCACTCTTCTCTCACCTAATAGAAGGTGAAAGCATCCCTCCCAATCCCCTTGCCCTCTGACTCCTAGGCGATCTTCCACCCTTTGTAGTGTGTAGGGAAAACATTTCTATCTGTCCACAAATCTCAATCAAAGGGGCAGCCAGGCGTGGCCATGCTCCTCGGGTATACTGCTTCCTTTGAAAGGTCTTATCGGTCCATCTGCCAGTTGGTCAGCCCTGCCTGGCCTGTGATTAATTATTCTGTCTTCCCCAAGTTGACTTTGATGCTTGCTTGTTGAAACATGTCTTTCAAATTCAGGAAATGTTCTCTTAATCAAAATACTCTGAGATGCTCCCTGGGAGAGATGGTCATCAATCCCCATAATGACTTCTCCCCTTCACTGGACAAGGTGACCAGCCGACCTTGAAAGACTGAGCTGGTCCAACTCTATGCTCTAATTTTCTCTATTTGGATTCTGTAGACTACCTCTTGCCCCTAAACACCCCCCAGATGCTTTCCCTTCAGGAATGCCTTCCATTGCCTTTATTTATTTATTTATTCATTCATCCATCCATCCATCCATCCATCCATCCATCTATCCATCTGTCCATACATCCATCCATCTGTTCGTCCATCTATCTGTCTTTCTATTTATTTGGAGACAATCAAGATTATGTGGCTTGCCTGGGCTCACTCCTCTAGTAAGTGTCTAAGGTCAGATTTGAATTCAGATGCTCCTGACTCTAAGGGCCAGCCCCTATCCACTGTGCCACCTAGCTGCTCTCATTGCCCAATATAATTACCAATATAATTATTAATGCCATCATCATTACCATCATAGGCTTTAGGGTCAAGATCAGTAATGGACATGAAATCCATAGAGGGTACTGCCTTTGGGAAGTTCTCCTTCAGGGGCTCCCTTTTGCCTCTGAAGTAAAACACAATATCCTCAACTTAGAATTTGAATCCCTCCACAGTGTGGTTCCCACTTTCCTTTCCAGGCCTACCACATATTACATACACCCTTTCACCCACTTTCCACTGCAGTCTAACACACACTAGCTGTTTACTGCCTGTGACTTCCATTCTAGAATAAAACTCCTTTCTCTTCTTCAAAGTGTAGCTTGAGTGCCACCTCCTAGATGAGACCTTTCCTGATCCCCCTTGCCCCAGTTAGCATTGTCTTCATCTTGAAATGACTTTGTGCTATGATCAGAAGGTCTGAGACTTAGGGCTGGAGGTGAACTTGGGGACCATCTAGCCCAACTCTCTCATTTTCTGATGAGGATACAGGCTTAGGGAGGTGAAGTGACTTGTCCAGGATCTCACAGCCAGTTTGTGTCAAAGGTGAGATCTGATGTCAATTTTTTTCTGGCTTCAAAGTCAACTCATTTCTTCTCTACAGCATCAAGTCACATAACAACAACTCCACCAACAACAATGACAACCAAAGAGGGGCTATATCACTGTAAAGTGACTTAGGACCGTGTCACTGACTATTGAAATTTCAGAGAAGGTGATCACTTTTTGAAACTCTTTCCTTCCTAAAATAACAGGTGACATATTCCCATAGCACAGATACAAACCCCTGAATATTCTTGAGAATCCAGCAAATAAACCTTACTGAAGTCAAAGCATCATCATGGACAGAACTATTGTCCACACCCACTCTGGGCAGTGAAAATTTAAGAATATTTAAAATATTGTCAGAGCAGACACTTGTAGTCTCCAAGGCATGGGATAAAGAGCTGTCAAGATATAGAAGAAAAAAAAAGAAAACACATGAGAGCAGAATGAGGTCCCACTGCATCCAGTCATTCTATTGTCATTCAGAAGACCCTTTTGGAGTCTACAGAAGATGAGCCAACAACCAATCCATTTATTCCATTCCAAAAGCCTCCATTTTATCTACCTCTACTGAAATACTCCAATGGATTGGTGATCTCACAGATTCAAGACTTCCCTTTAGTGATGCAGATTGAAACCCTTCCAGGCTGCCTCCCCTTGTACATGGTCTCTGAAAAATTTGCCACATAGGGCACATCCAACATGCTGAAGGAATTCCTCATTTTCTGTCAACAGTAGAGAACTCTGGCCATCCACCCTTCATCTTTCTTGCTCACCATGACTAAGCCATCATCTTATCCTACAAATCATTGATGACATTCTGTATTCCTGTTGGGTTGTGTGTTGCTGACTGCTCACACCTACCTTGTGTCTTTCCATTTCTCTCTGTATTGATCAGTTTTAGTTCTTAGGAGATACTGGCATTCCAAATATTGTTACCAAATAGAAATGACAATGAAATGCTATTATTAAAAAGATGAATCTTGGCTGATATAGGAAGCTTGGGGTTAGTAAATGTGCTTTGTAATTTCCCAAAAGTCATTTAGCCCACTCTCATCCTCCTTTTCAACTCTGAGCTGAACTCATTGTTCATCTGTACTGACTGTCCCAGGTATACATACTGTTAGACAAACTCTACTGTGTGTCAATTCAGAAGTGCATGTTGAAATCTGGATATTCTTCATCCATTTGGCTTTCCTTATGTGGATAGTCAAGTCAAACTCCTTTGAGTCATTACAGCTCTATTTGAAGAAACTGCAGTATCTTGGGACTTGATACAATCAACACAATATCAACCATAAGCTGGAACATGAACACCATCCCTTCTTGGCCTGGAACAAGCAAGTGGTGACTAGATTTCCTCCATCTCATCTGAGAAGACTTTTGGCAGAATGCACCTCCCTGTTTTACACCTAATCTAATGTTTATTATCAGAAGTTTATTAAATAAGATTAGAAGAAATTAAAACCGTGTGGGAGCTGGATGAGGTGTCATTCCTACTGTTCCAAAGATGCTTTCGTTGAGTCTACAGAAGATAAGTTTATATCCCAGTATTCTTATTCAATTACAAAAAGCAGTCTTTTCTTCCCCACCTGTGCAACAGTCTGCAGAACATTAACTATAAAAAGAAGAACAGCTGGCTAGTAATGCATCCTCAGACTTTCTATCCATTCCCCCAACAAAACCGATGAGGAGGTAATAGCTATAGTAATAATGGTAATAATAATAGTTGAAACTTGCATAATATTGAAAGGAACACAAAAACTTTGTATATATTATCTTTTTGGGGAAACAGAAGAGGAACAGCCTTCTCCTTGGCATCATCCTTTGTCCTCTTCTAGCTACCAATTGTGCTGCCATCTTTTATGGATAGGGGCAAGGATGTGGACAGGCCAATGGGTGATGGAGGAGGGGACAGCAGAATTCTGAATTCTGACCATGTAGAGTCAGAGCAAATGTAATCAGTGAGAAAAATTCTCAAGAGATATAATAATCTACATAATTTGCTCCAACTCAGTATCTCATCTGATTGTGCATACCAGTGTTTGGTTTTCTTTTCTTTTTTCTCCTCCCCTTCCCTTTCCTCCCCTCCCTTCCCCTCCCCTTTCCTTCCCCTCCCCTCCCCTTCTTTCCCCTCCCCTCCCCTCCCCTTCTCTCCCTTCCTCTCCCCTCCCCTCCCCTCCCCTCCCCTCCCCTCTCCTCCCCTCTCCTCTCCTCTCCTCTCCTCTCCTCTCCTCTCCTCTCCTCTCCTCTTCTCTCCTTCCCCCCTCCTCTCCTCTCCTCTCCTTTCCCCTCCCCTCTCCTCCAAACACTTAATAGGTTCCTAATATGTGCACAGAGAAAGATGGAATTGAGTGCCCATTTGAGAGTTAAGATCTGGGCTGAAGTCCTCTCTCTGACACATACTGGCTGTGTGACCCTGGGTAAGTCACTTCTTAGTGTCCCAAAGCAACTCTCTTAGACTATAAGCTGCAGAGCAAGTGGTAACTGGCTCAGTTAAAGGCAACACCTTCAACTGGCATTCCCTACAGCATTGAATGAAATCACAGATCCAGTCATGCAAGACATGTTGGGAAGGCGAAAACAAAAATGAGCAAGAAGTTTACTTTCTACTGGCCTTGGGTAACATGTTTAATAGTTAGTAATAAAAGAATCAAATAGTGAAATAATATTTATAAAGCACTTGGTAAATTTTAACTCACTTGCTATGAGTATTGCTATTATATGCTAGCTACTATATTTATATGCTATTGTATTGCTATTATATGCTAGCTATTATAATTATACAGATAAGATGATTCTTAAAGAAACCTTATGACATTGGCTTTATCCAGTCTGTATAAATCAAGAACTCCCTGGAGCTGTTGGGCTTTTACTATCCTCAGGAGTTGCTATTTTTTTTTCTGGAATGAATATTTTCATCTGAATTTCTACATAAGCCAAATCATAATAGTTATTGATGGCTACAACTCAATTCACCATCCTTTTTTTTTCAAGACATTGGAAAAAGTTATTATCTAGTCTCTCCTCAGTAGTCCCTGTTCTAAAGAAGTCTTCCCAAGCCATTGGGAACAGATAGAATGAAGAAACTGTCATGGAATAGCTAAATCCTTCTGCCCTCCTGGGGACCTGGGTATAGTAGGCCATGTCTGTAATCCCTGGGGGTTCCAGTACTGAGGAGGCTGATGCTAGTAGATTGCATGTAGGGTTGAAGCCCATTGGGTAAGTGCACTCTCTGGCACCAATTTGGGGAAGCCTTGGGGCAGGGGCCATGAGGCTGCCTAAGGAGGGGCAAACTGGCTCAGGAAATGGAGCAGGTCAAAACTCCTATGCTGGTCTGTCCTGGAGTCAGGAAGCTGCAGTGTATTTAGCATGGGCAAGAGAGGAAGACTCAGGGGAATAGAAGGAAGGGAGGAAGGGAGGGAAGGAAGGAAAGAAGGGAGGAAGAGAAGGGAGGAAAGAAAGGAAGGAGGAAGGGAGGAAGGAAGGTAAGTGAAGAGAGGGAAAGGAGATAGAAGACAGACAGACAGACGGATAGATAGATAGATAGATAGATAGATAGATAGATAGATGGATGGATAGAGACCAGATTGGGAAGGGTCTTAAAAGCTAAACCTATATTTTCTGACTCCAAATGCAATGCTTTTTAAATTCTAAAGAAGCCTGGGTATCAATTCTGCTTTTTTACTAATATTTCTAGTGACTAAACTCCTTTTGAATAATAGTTAACATTTAAATAGCACATAGAGTTTGAAAATCATTTTTTCTTCTCAATCATCCTGTAAGTTAAACTTATTGTGATTTTACAGATGAGAACATTGAGATTCAAGTGACTTGCCTAGGGTGATTCAGTGTGGGAATGAAACCCAGTTTTCCTGGGTACAAGTCCAGTGGTCTAGCTACTACGACCCCCTCTCTCTTTTAGAGGGAGATTTCTCTACAAACTGACAAGATGGTATCATGATGGAAGGGTTTGGAGTCTGGAAAAACTGGTTCAAATTCCTCCTTGGATTCTTACTTTCTGTGTGATTCTGGGCAAGTTACTTAACCTTTCTTGGCCTCATTTACAAAATGGCAGGGGAGGAGGTTGGACTATATGGCATCTGAGGTTCCTACACTATGACTCTATGATCTAGCCTCTGAAGCTATGTAACCTTGGAGGAATCTCAGTCTCTCTGGGTCTCAGTTTCCTCATCTGTAAAATGAAGGGGCTGTACTAGATGGTCCATTATCCAGATAGTCCTCTGAGGTCCCTTCCAACTCTAAATATATGATCCAAGAGCTCTTTCTAAACCCAGACTTTGCATGGAGAAAATATTCCCAGGATTATCATACCCCCAGGATCCTAGAGGGCCAGTTCTTAGGATCCTTGAATGTGAATTGTGTTGTTCAGATAATATAATCATAGATGTTGATCTGGGAGGGACCTTCAAGGTCATTTATCCCAAATCTCTTATTTTATAGATGAGGAAACAGAAGGCCAGGAGATAAAGTAATTTAGCTGAGGTTACACACATAGTGGAGGGGAATCTTCTTAGAATCTTCATCATTATTCCTAGCCTTCAGAAGGCAGCTCAGGTTTCAAACACACACACATACACACACACACACACACACACACACACACACACACACACACACACACACACACACACACACACACACACCATGGTTGTACATGAATTACCATCAGAACAGTTTCCCACTCGGGTTCCTGGGAAACAACCTCCTGTTAGACTGGAAACAGACCTCATTTAGCAAGCAGTGACCTGAGTCAACAAGTAGAGACAGGCCACAAGTTGGCTTCTTGGTCTGGCTTTGGATTCTTACCCAGCTGCTGCTGCCACCCCCTCCCCCTCCAGTTTATGGGGAGGTCAAGAGAGTGTCTGTAGGAACAAGTCACTCATCAGGGATGGTGAAAATAGACCTGGAAAGTCCACATCATAAATCCCTGGCATTTTACAGACTCTTGCTATAGCCCCCCACCCCCACCCCCAAACAGAGCCAAAAATTATAGGGTCCTACATTGAGGAGGGACCTTAGCAGTTGTTAAGTTCAATCTACTCATTTTACAGATGAGGAAACTGAGTCCCAGAGAGGTTAAGTGATTTGTCCAAGGTCACACAAGCAAATATCAGAGAAGGAATTTGAATCTGTCTTCTTTGACTCAAGAGCCAGGGCCATTTCTGCTGTACTCTCAATCTGTCTAGCTTCTAGCTGATTTCCCTATGTCTTTCTGAAAAGGAGGAAGAAGGTACATTTAGCCAATGATTCTTAATTTCCTTCCCCTCCCCTCCACAGCATGTATGACAGACCCCTAGGATTAGAATTTCCTTGACTGCCCCTTCCTCATGCTGGTCCTTATGAAGGTAGGAATGGATTCCCCATCTAGCCAGGCCTGAAATTTTCCTTCTGGAGCCCACCAAGTCCTCTTGGGGCTGGACCTCCAATTTTCCTGGGAATACAGTGTATCCCTTATCAGATGTTTTTGTTTAGACTTGGAGGGGAGGCAAATAACTTTGGTTCCTTTGACAACATTTAGGGCCCTGCCGCCATTTTATTATGTCAGCAAACATTTGATAGCTGGGGGGCCCATCCCTAATGACAGGCCATAGAATCTTGCTGGCGTCTCCTTATCTACCCCTGGTGTTTGCTCTCCTATTGAAATCTGCAAGGTCACAAGCTATTTCCCTCCCCTACACCTAAAATCGGAAAATTGGAGAGAAAAAAAAATCCTGATAAACTCTTAGGGGAGAATGGAGTATGGAGCATGGAGGAGGGAGGACAGAAGGGAGAAAGAAGACACCAGTGGCATTTCAGAGGACCAGGGCTCAGGCCTAAGGCACTTGAAAGGACTAGAACTCAAATTTTCCCACAGTTATGGGGATTCCATCAGAAATGAGGTGATGCTTTCCTTCTTAGGAGAGCTGGGGGACTATGGGCGTGGGTTGTTAATACACTGCTCTCAGACAGGACTGGTATGCTGGTTGGTTTGGCTGAGAGGCTTATATTTTTCCTTTCTCTTATTCTATATGTAAGGGTGGCTCTCAAGAGTAGGAAAGATATGTTTGGGAATAAACATGATTAGCAGTGAGGTAGCATTGCACCTTGGGTCAAGAATACCTGAGTTAAAATCCAGCCTCAGATGCTAACCCACCGTGCCATCACTCAACCTCTTTCTGCCTCAGTTTCCTCATCTGTAAAAGGAGGATAACAACAGTTATGTTGTGAGGATCAAATGAGATCATATTTGTAAAATGCTTAGCCTGGTGTCTGGAACACAGTAGGTGCTTACTAAATGTTTGTTCCCTTCCTACCCTCCCCCCCAAAATGAAAAAAATATATATATTTATATATATCTTATATATATAAATATATATTAAAATAGGGTTTTTTTTTAAAAGAGAAAAACAAGGCAAGAGACTCACTCCCTCCTCAACAGAGTGTTTGGAACAGAGGGGAGATGGAACTTGCCCTAGGAAGATTATTGATCCCTGTCAGGGGGCCACTATGAACTCTTGAAACAAGAGGCAATTAGACCTCCAGCTGAACAGAATCTTTAGGAGGAGCCCAAGTCAGGAGACAGACCAGCAATCAGAATTTTTTTTTTAATCCATACCTAGGATTTTATAAATGTAGGGAAATCCCAGTGAGGAAACTCCCTCCACCAATGCAGATAGCACTTGCTCTGTAATTTACACAGAAAAGTCAAGTGATCCACCTAGGATCACACAGCCAGTGTGTGTCTATTGTAGTCTTGAATCTGGGTCTTCCTGACTCTGAGGTCAGCTAAGTGAGTAAAGAAATAGCAGGAGGAATGGAAGGGGAGGAGATGGGATGCCCTGATTCAAAAACTTCTGCCCTGGGCACTGGAGGCTGCTGCTTCCAAGGGCGATGTCAGAGACAGTGGCCTTTGTGGTGGTGTCATGCATGGTTCTGATTTCCCCCAACAGCTTCCTCACCCTTTTCTTATTACCAGGGTAACGAGAGTTGCAGAAGCAACATCCTCTACTCTTTCTTGGCCTTTCCCCATTGACTCCAAAAATTTCTCTTCAAGAGAGACTCTGACTTAAGGGGCTTCCCTGGTGCTTGTGCTGAGGCAGGGGCAAGAAGAGCTAAACCAAGACTGCCAGCCCTGCTATGGGCCCTACTATGCACTAACCTCTAGGAGAGGATGCCTGCCCTGCACTCAGCCCAACCTTGAACCCCTTGAGTACTGAGTGCATACTGTACATGGAAAAGATGCACCCCAAAGCTCAGGATAAAAAGTACAGTTGAGGAATCCATCAACCAGAAGGTCCTGCCTCCAAATGGCCAGGAGAGCTGGCCAGCTCCTGACCTTCCATCTTGTCCCTTTGCTTCCCAGAAGCCTGGTTTGCATGCATGGTAGACTATCAATAAATACTTGATGGTTGATTGATTCTAGTAAAAAGTAAGCTTCCTGAAGACAGGAACTCTCTGTCTCTGTCTCTTGTCTCTCTCTCTGTTTCTCTCCCTCTCTGTTTTGTCATTTTATCTCTAGTGCCTAACAACATAGGCAGAGGAACTGGGTTGGTGATTTCCTTGGTATGGCCTTGGTATGGAGGTGGGTTCCCAGATGAGGAAGCCCTATCAGTGTAGGTCAGCACCTTCTCTGTGACTCAGGGGCTTAGAGAATTAATTGCCTAAAACACCAAGGGGTCAAATGAATTGCCCAGGGTCACCCAGATCATACGTGTCAGCAGCAGGATTTGATCCTAGAACTTCCTGACTTTCTCTCCACCATGACAGGCTGCCTCTTGCATTCATATTCCATTATTTTCTCACAGCCTTTCATGACATCCCTCTCACTGATTATATAGCCATTCTAAAGAAACCTGGCATCTAGTAGGCCCTTAATACATGTTTGTGGATAGAGATCTGTTTTCAAATTCCTTTTCTGATGCTTATTCCCTGTGTGACCTTGAACAAATTATTTAACCTCTCCTTGAGCCTCAGTTTCCTCATTCGTATAATGAGGGCATTGGACCTGGGGTCTCTTCCAGCTCTGAATCTATGATTCTAGAAACGAATGGTTAGTTTTCCATGAGTGTGTTGGAAAACCTTTATCTAATGGGACCCATGCCCCTTGTTGACTTTATTTCATCTTCTCTCTCCAGTGTCCTTTGCAAGCCTGGTGATGCCCACACGTCACATTCTCTGTGCACATCAACAAGGACCCTATTCCCACACCATCCCTCAGCCAACCATGGCATCAGGGCAGTTGTTACGGAGAAGCACAATGAGCTGATGGGCCACATCGAGAGGACCTGACGTCTCCTCCGTGTCTCGGACCAATTTCTCTCTCTTTCCGGGCTTGGCCTGCTGCCCATTCCACCTGATCCCTTGGTGTGGGGGGTTTGGGGAAAGCATGGGGGTGGGGGCTCTGACAGTGACTGTCCCCTGCCAGCAAATGGGATTTTGCTTTCATTCCTCGAAGTATTGTGTCCATGCACCAAGAAAAAAAAATGCGAAGAATCCCCTTTCATTCTGAGCAATGAGGAAAGGGGAACAAGGCTGGACAAGCTGCTCCATCAGAGCAGCAGAAGAGGAAGAGGAATTTCCCTGCTGTCTTTTAAGTTATGGTCCTTCATCGAACAAACTGATGGAAAAGCAAAAACTTGAATCTGTTACTGAGATTTCAAGAGGAGGAAATGTGTGCTGTTGAACTGAGCCAAACACAGTGTAAATATCGGCAGACTCCCCCTCCCCAGCCCATCCCCAAATCATTCCAAGATTTCTTTTAAAGAAGTAAATTCGTCCAATGGTTGTAAACTATAAACTACTGTAATCAAGTGCAATTCCCTTAGGGCTCCCCCTCCCACAGTCCCTCCCCTGTACATAATACTGGATGGTATCTTAATTATCTTAATTTTCTTTGTTAAGGTCAGAACCAAGGTTTTGGTCTTTTAAAATTAAAAAAAAAAATCACTCCCTTCAGAAATAGCCCAAACCCAGGCTTAGGGTTACTATGACATTCCAGAGGACCCTCCCTCTTTCCTCCTTTGATCCCCCCCCCCCCCCCAGAGCTAAGAGGCCTACTGGTGATTGAGTGATTCTTTGTGTGACTACAAATGACAAGTCACCTGATTGGAAGTCACATACCAAGGTCCCAGAAAGGGCTGGGCCTAGCCTCAGAGTACGAAATTCAGCTCTTCGAAGGGATTGGGGATTTGGGTCATGAACCCCAAGAAACAGAAGGGTGGAGGAACTAGATGTTAGATCTCAAAAGCAAAAGCTGCCCTTTCAAAGCTTCCCATTAAAACATTTTATCTTAATGATTTCTTGCCCAAAGAGTGTCCACTTCTGGCCTTGACACTCCCTGGTCCTGCTGTCAATTGGTACCTAGTTTACTTTTCCTATTCCCCTGCCCTGATCTCCACTGGGAATCTTAAAATCATGGATTTGAGCTAATATGGTGTGCCACGGAGCTGTAGGGGGTGCGTGTGGGAGGGAGGTCAGGTCCTCAGTGTTGTTCAGTCTCTAGGTACAGGGGCCCTCCAAGCCATGTTTACATTGTCCTAGCCATTGGCCCTATTGCTAATGAAGATTTTGTTCCCACAGTAGAGCACAGGCAGCAGCTCTGAGGGGGGTCTGGCCAGGGCAATGAGGCGTTGCCAAGAGTCCCTAGCAGGGGTGCCTAAGCTAACTCCTCTTCTTTCTCTACTGTGTCTCAGGCAGTCACATAAGTGCAGGGAGGAAACAAGCCAGGTGGCTTCCAAAGCAAATAGAACCAACTTTTTTGACTTCAGCTGACAGGAACATAGGAAAACCAAACCAGACCAAACCCAATAAGCCAGCTTGGGATGGTGGAAAGAACAGTGGCTCTAGAGACCTGAGTTCAACTCTTGCCTCCTATACTAATTGGACAATTTTTCACAGGTTTGCTACATTTCCCTGTGACTAAAAATTCTCACTTGTAAGATGAGGAATTTTGACTGATTGGCCTCAGAGGTCCTTTTTGATTGCATAGATGATTGAAAAATTTCATCTGAACCATTTATTCCAACATCTGGTCTGACTGGCCCATTAAGCTTTTCCCAGGGTTAATAATAAGGAGGAAAATAGGTATTTGTTTCTTGTCCTTCCTTTGAGCCCTCCCTGGTGGGAATGCTAATACACAGCAAACAGACCAAGAGACAACCAGAGAAAGAGAGGGGCAAGGCCTTGATATCTACCATCAGGAGATTTAGCTCCACAGATAATCCAGATGAAACAGACCCCACTTACTGAGCATTTTTTTTTTTATCTGCAATGTATAGTTCACACCATAGCTTGCATTGATAACTTCTGCATGGTGAGAGCACAGAGCTTTCCTTATGGGCAATACAGACAAAGTGAAATATTTACTAATGCTTCCAAGTGTACATACAGCCTTGATCCCTAGGGAACAAAAAGTCTACTGGCCTTTTGTCCCTGTCATCACGTAGGGAATGATGTAGGGAGAGACAGAGGTTAAGGGACTCATCTGGTGTCACATAGCCAGCTAATTTTGAATCCAGGTTTTCCTTACTGTCCATTGTGACCCACAGTCTCACATATGTGACTCATTCATGGTAACACATTGTGACTCAGTGACCTGGCACACAATAGGTACTTAATAAAAGTGGGGGGACTTTGTACAGAAGAGCCATAGTACAGGAGCAGGATCATTGGCAATGGAGTCAGAGGACCTGGGGTCCAATGGACCTCTGATCTTTACAAGCTGTGTAATCTTGGGCCAGTCATTTAAACTGTTAGCCTCAATTTTCTTATCTGCTAAATGGGAGGGTTAAGACTAGATGGTGTTTTTTAAGGGTTTTTAAGACTCTAAATTTTTGACCCTTTGATCTGACCTCTGATACTAGTTGTATAACTTTGGTCAAGTCTTTTAACCTCTGAGCCTCAGTATCTTCATTTTTAAAATGGGGAGATTGCAGTGAATAGAGCACTGGTCTTAGAGTCAGGAAGACCTGAGTTCAAATTCTACCTCAGACACTTAACACTTACTAGCTGTGTGACCTTGGGCAAGTCAACTCCAATTGTCCTGCCTTCCCTCCTCCAAAAAAAAGCAAAAGAATAATGGGGAGATTGGACCTGATGACCCTTACTGACCTTTCTGCCTCTAAGATCCAAAGACATATACAGCTTCCCAGCCTTTGGTGGGGGGTGGGGGAGGTGGGGTGGATGGGTAACCTTGAGGTCAGACTTACTTCATTTTAGAACAGCAACTAATAACTTTTTTTGATTCTTAGCTGTTTAGAATTGTATATGCCTCCATGGGAAGGAAGCCTGAAGGACTTGTCAGCCCTTGATGAAAATGGCATGTGGATATAGCTGTCTCAGGCATCTCCTAAACTTCAAGAGAATAATTTCCTTTTACTGGGGCTGGAGTGCTCTTTTATATTATTGTCTGCCTGCCTTTCTTTCATTTCCCTTCCCTCAATTCCTGGCTTCTGAACAAGGTCAGCCATACGTCTTGTTGGAAGAAGTAGGGAAGAAATTCCATCATTTCCTAAGATTATTTGATCAGACAATCATGGAGGTGGAAGAAACTTTCAAGGTCATCTAGCCTAATCACCCTCATTTTATAGATAAGGTAACCAAGGCCCAGAGAGGCTGAGTTTGCCCAAGGTCACACGGGTAGTAGAGCATCTGATATTTGAACCTAGGTCCTGTGACTCATTGGCCAAGCCCCAGATTAAACCAGGAAACGGAGAGGAGAAAACTAGTGAGAAATGGAGAGGAGGGAACTGATGAAAAAATGGAGAGAGAAGGAAACTGACAGGGAAATGGAGAGAAGGAAACTGATGAGAAAATGGAGAGAAGGAAACTTGAAGGGAAATGGAGAGAAGGAAACTGACAGGAAAATGGAGAGAAGGAAAATGACAAGGCCTACAGAAGAAATTTTTTTCACTTCCTCTAAGTCACAGGGAGTGGGAGGAGGGCTGGATGCAAGTCCCATGAGTAAGGAGAACAGTTTTTCCCTTTGTGCTCATGCAAACTGCACTGTCAGCCCTCACTTATCTCAGTGGGGACAATCTGCTTGGTGGGTAACCTGGGACAATTTTCAAGCCTAGTTGATTTTTTTCCCCTGGCCGCCTAACTGCTCCCTGCCACAGCCTTTACCAGTCACCACCTCCTGTCATTGTCTGGAATCTCAGAGATTGTGGCTGACTCATTTGAATATCAGAGGGCTCCAAGTAGAATCAGGAAAGCAAAATTTTAGCAATCCAGGCTTTTAAAAAAAATCTTATAATGCATTCCAAAGCCAAACAGAGAAGCTTTCAGGATTTTCCCTTCTATTAGCATAGATAATTGGGAGTTAACTCTCTTTGTTTCAGAGACCAGGATATAGAGAAGCAGTTTGAGCCATTCTGAGGTTCTCTGTGCTCAGGACTCTGTACCCAAGGTATATGATGTCTCATCCAAGAAATTTTCCTTTGTGTTTCTTGACTGGTATTTTTATAGCATTTAACACAGAAATTTAGAGCTGGTAATGTTCCTGGAGAATGGGGAGTGGGTGGAGAGTCATGTAGTCCAGCCTTTTATTTTACTGATAAAGACACTGAGGCCCAGAGTGGGAAAGTGGTTTGCACAGGATCAAAAGGCAGGAATCAGATTCATAACCTTGAACTCTAAATCAAGGGCTCTTTCCCTTGTACTACCCTGCCTCTAATTTCTATGCTTTCTAAAGAGGGTCCCAACAACCAACAAAGATGATCCTATTTATTGCTGTGGTGCCTCGAAGATAATGTGGTTTCATTTCATCCTAGTAAGATGGGTAAAAGAGAGATTGAGAGTGGGGGACAGAGATTAAATTAAGAAAGGGAAAGAACTGACCAGTGGGCTAAGCACCTTAAACTTGCACTGAGGAAAATAAAAACAACCAAGATGAAATGATGACCATGTGATTACATAAACTCCAAGATGGTAGAGCAGAAACTCTTTTTTTTCCTTTTTTTTTTGGAGGACAATTGGGGTTAAGTAACTTGCCCAAGGTCACACAGCTAGGTTTTTATTTGTGTGTGCATTAAGTGTCTGAGGTCATATCCGAACTCAGGTCCTACTGACTCTAGGGCTGACGCTCTACTCACTGTACCACCTAGCCACCCCATAAGCAGAAACTCTTAAGAAGGATGTGGTGTGGTCCTGTTTTCCTCCTTGAAAGGTGATAAGAGGCAAAAGAATAAGTCAGCAGTGGCTGGTGTCCAATGTCTATTGAAGGAAACATCAGAGGACATTGCAGCCTCTGCAGATCAGAAATTATTCCAAAATGACACCCATGCTGATTTGCTCCAGCTAATAAAAACATCCTTGACCCTGGTTTTTTTATTCCTTGTGCACTGAAATACATTTTGCATTGTAGAATCTATGTCATTTCCCTAATTGTTGCTTAATTCTCAACTGAGTCACACTAAGGAGGCACTTTCATGGGAATCCACAATTTTCTTGACCCCTATATGGGGGTACGACATAAGCAAAGGCAAGAAGTTATCTCTGTAGGGAGCAGCCTTTAACCACAGGTTCTGGTGATGTAGGTGGAGACGTGTTTGCACACATACAAATGAGCCTTTGTGCTCCCTGGGTGTGTGGAGGTCTAGCTACTGCATGAAGTTCTAAAGGGAGAGCAAATAAAAAGTAGGGAGAGAAATCAAAGTTCTTTCACTCTGTGTGTGTGTGTGTGTTCGCATCCAGGCACAATACCCATCATTGCTACCTTTATCCATTGAAAGGTGATGCCATGCTTTAATGAATGCTATTCCACATTCCAAAAGGCAACCTTGCCACACAGCCTGCTAGGAAAATGACATTGGGGAAGAGAGTAGACCAGCAAGAGGTTAGAATCCAAAGTTCATTGAAGAAAATGTCTTAGGTTGTTATGTCCATTGTGGGTTGGAAATTACTATTTAAGGGATAAATCCAGACTTTCAGAGTACTCCAATAAGTCTATAATCACATCCATGTGTGATTAACACATAGATCAATGATAGATCACAAGCCTACTTAGCCTGTGCAATTCTTGCACCCTCTCCCATAATAAGTCAATGCACTTCCCTAGGTTTCCTGCAGAGGGGCCCACCCAGGATGCCGAAGACCTTGTACAGCTTCCAGAATACGAATGTCAAATACAAGATGTCCATCAGCCAACCCCACCTTTTGTCAGTCCCCTTGTCTGCTTGTGCATTCCCTGAATGGCATCATTTATTCTGCCTCTTCATAATTCTTTATCTGTAATATGTTGTGGCTGTTCATGCCCTCCACATGCCTTTTGCTTGATGGCTGGAGGGATGATTATTTTTACTTTCTTGGAGACCGTAAAGTTCCTGTGTCTCAGAGTCACAACAACCACCCTAGAAGAACCCTGGCATTAGAAAAGAGGGGCCTTTCTCTAGAATTTGATTTTTTGTTTCAAAACTACATACAGAGAGCTAGGAAAAGAAGGAATGGGAGATAACCAAACTCAGTTTGATTTTTATATTTTTAAATAGATAAAAGGATCACAAATTACCAGGAAAGAGATCTGTATGACACTCATTTGTTTACAGAAACATTGTCATTGGCTTGTCGCAAGAGTATTAGGTATCTCTTGGATTTTAGAATGTTCTCTGACGAAAAAAGGTTTTTCACGTAAATATCACCCACAATGATAAAAATAATGTTATCAAACTTTTGGATTTTCAAATTTAGAGACTCCACCCCCTCCCATAATTATTAAAAGTAATACTTTAAGAAGTATTTTGAGGGCATATAATGTTATAATGCCTGACACCAAAACAATACTATTATTATTATTATCTGGTAGGGGAGAGAGAAGATGCTGAAGGAGGAATGGAGAGGGGAGGAAGAAAACGGAGGGGAATGGAAAGAGGGTTTGAGGTGGGCAGAGAAGAGAAAGGAAACCATTGTACTAGGAGCCATGGGTAGCCCCTTCCAAACCCCTTCTAGTCTTCCCACCAGAATTGTAAGTCCCTTTCCAAATGTCATAATTGTATCTATGGGAGCCCAGGGCTGCTGGCTGGTAGAGTTTTAGAGTTTAACTGAGTCCATAAGATCACAGATTTAGAGTTTGCAGAGACCTCAGAGGCCATTTAGTCTGACCCCATCATTATATTACTGATGAGAAAGAAACTAAGGCCCACAGAGGGTAAGTACGTTGCTTCTAAGGTCACACAGGTAAGTAAGTGTCAGGGTAGGTTTTGAACTCAGGTCCTGTGACTCCAGAGTCAGGTCCATTTCCACTATACTCCACTGCCTCTAATATGGTAGCCTTTTCACACTTACCTCAAAACCAGATTCTTTCCTTAAACAAGTTCTTTCCTTAAACAAGTTGCTTTCCTTAAGCCAACTTGTTGGCTGGAGAAAAAAAGCCTGTGAGTGGTTCTCTGACATGCCTTGACCTGGGATTTTGAGAATTCGTTGCCTCTCATCCAAACCCAGGCAGTGAATAAGCTGATTTTCCCTTCCATTTCTTTTTGTTTTTGTACAAAGCCCAAATCTGCTTTCTCAAAAACATTCTCTTTGTTTTGTTGGTTATGAGATGGGCACATCCAGCAAACGTAATAAACAGAGAAAAAGGGGGCTGTGGGTTTCTTGCTCATTGTGGGACCTTCTGTCATTAGGATCAACATTTCAGAGAAATAACACAGGAATAAATGTATTTGTTCAAGCCACTCATGGTTTAGGGAAACCAGCACTAGAATCCTGAATAACTAGAGATTTTGTTGTTCACCAGCATAAAACAAACAAACAAACAAAAAAAAAAACCGGACTGGCTCCATCTAACCTTTTTGTTATTTTTCCTAAGTTTATTTGCATACAAATCAAGGGACATTTTGGGAGCTAAGGCGTGGGTGGGTGGGGCTCCTCATGACTCCTGTGAAGTCTTTTTGGGTGAAATCCATGAAATAGGTTTTAGGGACCACAGCTTAACAATCAAGAATTTGCCAGTAGTTAAAAGGAATTTTCTAATTTCAGGTCAGATGCTGGCTTGGGTTAAGGCTTTCTTTTGGGTCAAAAGAATAGACTTAATTTTAACTCATTGTATTCGGGTGACTTTTTTTCTTTTTAGAGGGGGGAAGGTAGGGCAATTGGGGTTAAGTGACTAGCTGCTGAAGGTCACATGGCTAGTTTTTTTGTGTTGTGTCTGAGGCTGGATTTGAACTCAAGTCCTCTTGACTCCAGGGCCAGTGCTTTATTCACTGTGCCACCTAGTCACCCAGGCTGGCTTCTGTTAACTATCTGCCCAGGTATGGCTGCTTGTCACCCGTTTGTTACACACCAAAAGGATTTATGTGTATCTGTAAGCAAGAGAACCACAAATTGTTTAACTTTCTGGCCAGCATGCTATAGATGCTACTGTGCCCAGGATTAACTCTAATTAACTCTAATTAAGGCAAGAGCCCCAAATGTTTTCTAGTGCTAGAAAATGGCACAAGTGAGGAGGACACTTTTCAATTCTCAGAAGTCATTCAAGAGGTGGTTGGGTGATAAAAATAATAGGTAACATTTATATAGTCCTCACTATGTGCCAGGTACTAGTTAAGTGTCCTATTCACAGAGTTACCTCTTAAGTACCTTAAGTACTTACTTAAGTACTTTATAATTATTTCTTATTTGATCTTCACAACAAGCTGGTACTATGATTATTTCTATTTTACAGAGGAGGAAACAGGCAAACAGAGGTCAAGTGACTTGCCCAGGGTCATACAGCTAGTAAGTGTCTGAGGCCAAATTTGAACTTAGTTCTTCCTGACTCCAGGTCTGGCTCTGGATTGAATGCACCATCTAGCTATATTTGTGGTTAGAGGAAAGGTGAAAGGTAGAAGGGCCCACACTCCACAGCTACACTATTTCTTGTAGGTAAGAAAGGTCCTTAAAGTTAATAGGTGAAAGATTTAGCTGCAGTAGAAAGGAGAAATGGAGGGATGGGAACTTGGATCCTGTGGTGGTGCTTGGCTGACTCAGCATTATCCTGAAAGGATCTAGAGTAAATTAAGCTTCAGAAATGATGGACCACCAACTGAAACTCTGGCAAGTCACCAAGGTGGGTGAGGTGGGTGAGCTTGGCAATGCTTCTTCCTTAAGGAGAGTTCACCTCTCTCCACCTTCATCAGGCACATATTTGGTCCCTGTACCCCAACTGCAAACATCCTTGGAGACAACATCATAAAGATGGCCAGATTACAAGCTCTCTGTGGACAGTGACCCTGTCATAAACATATTTATATTTCTAATAGTGCCCACATTATTTCTTACACATGCTAGGTATTCAGTTCATGTGTATTGAATGAATAATAATAATAGCTAGCATTTATATAGTACCTACTGTATGCCAGGCCCTGCACTAAGTGCTTTACAAATATTTTCTCATTTGATCCTGACAACAACCCTGGGAGGTAGGTGCTGTTATTATCACCATTTTAAAGATAAAAAAAGGAGGCATACAGTTACTAAGTGACTTTCCCAAGGTCACACAGCTAGTCAATGTCTGAGGCTGGATTTGAACCTGGGTCTTCCTGACTCCAGATTCAGTATTCTTTAAGTAATAAATGAATGAATGAATATTTCCAGTTGTATTTAAGACTAAAGTACTTTTCAGTCTGTTTCCCCCCGCCCCCCCATGCTCTGGTCCACTGACTGTCCTTCTAAAACCATTCCATAAATCATACCCAGACATGATGACATTTGGTCTCTAGGTCTCAAGACCCTTGGGTCTAGGTGATGGATGGGTCACTTCCCAAACAAGATGTCACTGGAACTGAGCAGATGTGCATTCAGATGTGCAGGGCCCCATGTCCCAGATGAGCAGGGGGCAGGGCAGGGCATGTGATATTTGTATTCTGAAACTGCCGAGCCCCTCTCCTCCCAAGTGTCATTATGTTTGTGAGTGGAAGGTAATTTTCCTGTTACTCAAGGACTCTTAATCTGCCTCTGATTGGCTTTCGGGAATTGTTTTATGAGCCAGTGCCCAACTGCCACAGATAGGAGATGTGGTTTGCTGGGCAGTAGTTTAGAGGGCAGGAAATTGCTTTACAGGGCACGGACCATTCACCAAAAACACCTCTGGGAAAAAAAAATGGAAAATAAGACTCCTTAGAAGGAAGGCCCAGTCTCCTGGTGCTTGTTTATATCAGCAGCAAGTTCCAGGTTACACAACATGGCAACGCCACTTTCTATGGGAGATCTTTGCCTCTGAAAGTATCAGTACATTCCTCTCTCACTTGCAGAAAGATTAGCAGATATCTCAGGTTTGGAGGTAACTCTGTGGTCTTAGGATTGCATGAATAGGACAATAAATGAGATAAGCTGTCCACCTATATGCACCACAGCCCTGTATCAGATCAAACTAGCTTTCAAGAGCTGGTTGTTAAATTTCCAGCATGATCCTTTATTCTTCATAAATTGGCATATGCTACACTTACTAGTGGATTGCTTAGATTTAAGAAAGTGATGGATAGAATATTAGCAATGCAAATTAAACTGAGTAGTGTTTTATGAACATTGTTTTTCTTTTTCAGAGAGCTGATTGTTAAACTTTTGCCAGCATACTACTGCCTGTCACCAGACCAAATGAGAGTACAGAATCAATAAATCAACAAACATTTGTTAAGCACCAACTGTGTGCCAGACACCAAGCTAAACAGCACTAGGAAGCCAACAACAACTGCTCTCAAGGAAAGACAATAAGTGAATATGACAAGACACATACAGCTGTTGCAGGGCCCAGGGGGGCTGAGGTGCTCGCCCTCTCTTTCCCCCATTACAGGCTTCACTCAGCTTTGGGTCCAGGAATCGTGGGGATCTGGGCATAGGCATGAGGAAGCCTATGTGTTTGTGTGTGTGTGTGTGTGTGTGTGTCTGTGTTCATATGTGTGTATATGTGTGTCTTGGTATCTGTGTGCATATGTGTATGTGTGTATATGTGTGTGCATGCGTGCATTTGTGTCTGTGTATATGTGTGTCTGTGTATGTACATGTGTGCATGTGTGTATGTGTGTCTTTGTATGTGCATGTGTGTATGTGTGTGCATGTGTGTGCATGAGTGTATCTTTGTGTCTGTGTGCATATGTGTGTATATGTGTATGCATGTGTGTCTGTGTATGTATATGTATGTGTCTCTGTATATGTGTGTATGTGTGTATGTGCATGCATGCGTGCATGTGTATGTGTGTGCATTGTGTGCATATGTGTATGTATGTATGTGTGTTTGTGCATGTTTCTGTCTCTGTGTATATGTGTGTCTCTGTGTCTCTGTGTATGTGCAGGTATGTGTGTGTGTATGCATGTGTCTGTGCCACTCATATGTGTCTGTGTGTATACGCATGTATGTGTGTATGTGTATGCATTGTGTGCGTATGTGTATGTGTGTATATGTGTATGTGTATGTTTGTGTGTGTGCGTGTGTGTGTGTGTGTGTGTGTGTATGTGTATTTTCTTAAAGCACCAGACTGAGAAATAGTCAGGAGATATAAGGAAAACATACAGTACATACATTTCTCCAACCCAGTTTCACACAGAGAGAGTCAGGAACTTGTGGACACTAGGGAAGGGGTCCAGACAGAAAAGCTAGCCCCAGAGGGTCACCACTATCATTGCTATAACAAGTGAGATTTCTGTAGCATTTAAAATGTACTAGGCCCTAGATGCTTAATAATTAACTAATTATCACTTTTGATCCTTACAGCCACCCCGGGAGATTGGTGTTATTATCTCCATTTTATAGATGAGGAAACTGAGGCAATCAGTAGTTAAGTGACTTGCTCAGGGTCACATAGTTAGCAAGTGTCTGAGCCTGACTCCAGGCCTGGTACTCTATCTATATCACCTAGCTGCCATTTTTTTCAGAAGCCTTACAGCTTGGTGACCAAGGGCAAGTCCAGAGTCTGAAGCAAAGTTACCAGAGTTAGGCAAAGATACCTAGAGCCTGCAGTTTAGCTGTTGGGACTCTGAACTGGGGTTTGGGAGCCTGGAGCCAGGAGGGTTCTGGGTCAGACCACCTCTGACACAGATCATTCTAGGTAGGTGCTTCACAATGGCTGGCACCATTCGTGAGGTCCTTGATGAATAGAGGCATTATCATCAATACTCCAGATAAAAGGGGGAAAAAATCCTTTGGACAGAGCATCCATATGTAAGGGTTTGATTCCCCATGTGTACAGGAGGGAAGGAGAGGAGGAAGGAAGGAAAGAAAGAAAGAAGGAAGGAAGGAAGGAAGGAAGGAAGGAAGGAAGGAAGGAAGGAAGGAAGGAAGGAAGGAAGGAAGGAAATTATAGCATTACCCAACTGGAACTGGCCACTTGGTGCTCCACTGGGGTAGCTACTACTACTCACAGATTATTGATCATCCTTCATTCTTAAAGAAGACCAATGACATCAGGAGGGTGATATCTTGACTTGCAAGTAGAATTGGATTTAAGTGAGGCAGGGATGTGCAAAGTCATCAGTCTCACTCTCTCCTTCAGAGTTATCTGAGTCTAGTGGAAAGACAGGACTACTGGAGATGGAGATCAGTACTAAAGAAGGCCCACTATTCCTTCCAGAAGTGCATAAAGTCCTCTTTCAGGAAGCAGGATTGGAAAAATAAGAAAATGTGGAGAATAAAGAAATATTATGAAGTCAGACAGCCTTGAGACACAATTCAGAAAATGAGAATAACTATACAAAATCTACAAAGCAAAGCCTCAAAGAAACTCACCAATTTGCCAATCTCTATTAGAATTCCTGGAAAAAAAAGAAGTAACAGTTTAAAAATAACATCAATGAAATTAGAACTCCAGAGGAAAGAATTAGAATAAACAGTTCAGTACACAAGATGCAAATCCTTATTCAAATAACAAATTCTTCAAAAATTAAATTGGTCCAGACTGAGAGCAGTGACTCCCTGAGACAATTTAAAAAATAAAAAAAGAACAAAATTAAAAGGTTGAAAAAATATTGGAAAATGTAAAGTATCTCAGTGGTCTTCTGGAAAATGTTTAAAAACATGTTCTCAAGAAAAAAAAATGTACCCATAGCCCACTTTTATCTATCCATCCATCTCTCTATCTATTAAAATATTTTATTTTCCCTCCAGTTATGTGTAAAGACTTTTGTCTTTACAAAGGGGGTGGTGGTGGTGAAGCAATTGGGGTTAAGTGACTTGTCCAGGGTCAGAGACTGAATTTGAACTCAGGTTCTTTTGACTCCAGGGCCACCACTGTGCACCTAACTGTACCTTAACATTCATTTTTTTTTTAATTGAGTTAAAATTTTTCTCTCTTTTTCTGTCACCGTCCCTCCCCCACCTTACCTGAGACAGAAAGCAATTTGATATAGGTTATACAGGTTCAATCATCATAGCATACTTTTAAATTCAGTCTGCATTCTAATATTTTTTTCATCATTTGAATCTAGGAAACCATCTAAATAATATAATTTGATGATGATCTGTAGCATTTGCCAACTTCTGAATTTTTTTGTAATGAAATTTTAATAACCAGATAATGACTGGGCTCCAGTGTGACTCCCCTGGATATTCTGAACCAGGGCGGGGGAAGTACCACATGGATGAGATCTAAGCTCCATGGAAGGCATTGGAGTTTGAAATGCGCCTTTGGCTACAATTAACACTGCAAAGGGAGTAAGTGTGGAAGTAAGTGGAATGGATTAAGGGTCCTATTATGACTGGAGGAGAGAGTGAGGCTAACACAGCTCTGCCTCCCTTAAATCCAATTCCCAAACAAAGCAAGAAGTCACCTTCCCAGTGATGGGTCTCTTCTAGAATGAAGGACGAAACAACAACAGCAACAGCAGAAACTACTACAACAACAGAAACAACAACAAGGGTTCCATCAGGAACAGAGCCTGTAGAAGAGCTAACCCTTCCCACTTCCCACTCACAGCCTCATAGCAGTACAAGGCAGCAGAAAAGAGCAACTTCCTCTTCAAGTCACCAAGTTGAATTGGTGTGAATTCATAACTGAAGTGAATTAAGGAAATAGACTCTCTGGCTAGATAGGGAATGCATTTCCCTTCACTGGAGCTCTCTTAGCAAAAAAAAAAAAAAGACTGGGTATTGATATTATTATCAAGTTTATCTAGGAGAAAGTAAAAGTAGATAATTCAGTTCAAATTATTAAGGCAGATCCAGGCTCTGTGCGAGGTGTCTAGGTGAAAGGGACAGTTCCTGCCCTTAAGGAGCTTACATACTCTTGGTAGAATATTATCTACATTGATAAGCAAATATAAAGCATAAACAAAGTAGGTTTTTTTGGCACTAACAATTTGGGAATCAGGGAAGGCGTCTCCTAGGAAGTGTCACTTGAGCTGAGATTTGAAAGCAGCTAAGGATTTTAAGAGGTATGTGTGAGGAAAGGGAGCAGCAAGCATGGGATAGACTCATCTATGCAAAAGATGCAAAGATATAGGGGAAGGAGATGCAGATGAACTGAGTCAGAACAATGTCTACCATGACTACAGAATTGGAAAGAAAAACAACTTTGAGAGGTTAGTAACCAGTCAGGACTCCAGAGGACTGATGACAAAGCATGCTTTCTACCTCCTAACAGAGAAGAGGTGGACTATGGGTACGGAATAAGATGTACATTTTCAGACCGGGACCTTGTGTAGATTTGTCTGCCTTAATCATGCTAGATGCTACAAAGGAAGGCTTTTGAATCCGGGTTCAAGTCCTGCTCCTGAAACTTATTAACTTTACTACTCCAAACAAATCACTCAATTTTTGGGGGCTAGTTTTCTCATCCATAAAATAGACATACTATTTGCATTGTTGATACTTTCCAGTATTGTTGTTAGGAAAGAGCTTTGTAAACTTAAAATATCATATACATGTAGACTATTGGTATTTATAGTAACGAGACTTTTTTTTGAAAGTCAAGTCAGATGAGAAAGCAAATACATATGTATGTATATGTATGTAGGCAGGCATTTTACTTCCATTTTCAGGATTTGTGGTTTAAGAGGAGCCTTCTTCCTCAGGGAGGGATTTGGAAATATGGGTATCCCCATTTAATAAGTGGAAAGACTGAGGTCCATGTTTTAAAAGTAAAGGGATACAGAAGAAAAAGAGAAGCAGGAATAAAGAGAAGAACGAGGAGGAAGAAAAGACAATTTTAAAAGCTTTTATTAGACTATTATTATGTCCCAGGTATTGTGTAAGTCCTGAGGATACAGAGAAAGGCACAAACAGTCCCTGGGCTCAAGAAGCTTACATCCTAAGGGGTGTGTGTATGGGGTGGAAGGAGAGAACTTGGTAGCCAAAAGAGGAAGAGGAGGCAAAGGAGGAGAAGGAGGAAGAGGAAGAGAACTGGGAGGGGAGTAAGAGGTTGTAGGAGGAGGGGGAGGAGAGGAAGAGGGAGGAGAAGAGGAGGAAATGAAGGAGGAAGAGGAGAAGGACAAGAGAGAGAAGCAGGAGAATTAGAAGAAAAATTCATGTTATTTTCAGGTGGTACAGATGTGGTCTAGTTTTCAGCTGGCTGACTTCAAAGTTAAATCAAGATGGAACAGCACTACCTGTAGCCACTGAGGTGGAGCCAGCAAAGGGGAGACAAGAGTAGAGGGTGTGTGTATGTGGGGGAGGGGAGGACGAGACCCTTTGGAAATGGGATTATGCAACCACAGGAATGCCCGAAGTGGGTGGGCCAGAACACTGACCTCTCCCTCCCCCTTCAGGAAAGTGCAGCCCAGCTGACACCTGCTGAGACAGGTACCTCCCATTTAGTCATTGTCTAGTGTTTGCAGAAGAAGATCTGGGAACTCCTGAGGGTGTATGGGGCTGGGTCACCACTAGGTGAGCCTTCTCTTGGCACCAGGGCATTAGCACAGAGATAGGGGCAGCCAGTCTTGGGGAGAATTTATAACTCTGTATTTCAAGGACTTATCTTAAACAAGCTCTTTTCTGAATTGCAACATGCTAAAGCACTGGGGGGCCAGAGGCTGGGCGGGGGGGAAGGCTTGGATTGGGGGAGGAGAAAGGTGATGTGTATTTGAGCCAGGTGGAGACAGAGTGTGTGTGCAATTGTCTGAGCACCATCAGTCAATAGTGCAATATTGCTAATCCCATTGATGGGTCCACTCAGAGGCTGATGGAATTACTAGCCACTAGAGTTGTCCAAAAGTGGGGTGAGTGACTCATGAGGTAGTGGGTTCTCACTTCCTACAGGTCTTCAAATGGATACTGGGTAGCCCCTTGTTGAGTATTTTGTAGAGGGGATTTCCTACATTAGCACTGAGGTTCCTGCCTCCTCTATGCTGATGTTACCCCAAGTCTGCTCATGAGGTTGTTCTGACAGCCTGGCTCCTTGGAAACATATGGGATGCAGGGCTGGATCATTCAGGAAACAATGGTTCTTGACCATCAATGACAGCTACTTTTAGACCAGGGGTTTTTGGGCCCCTTTGGCATTAATCTGGTAAAGTCTAAGGACCCCTTCTGGGAATCATGATTTTAAATCCAAAATTAAGTCAACATGAATTCTAAAACAAAATCAAATTTAAAGGATTACAAAAGCTAGTCAAAATGAAAATGTAATTTTTCCCCATTCAAGTTAATGAATGCCCTGACCATACACCTATGGGGGTCAGTAGACTGCAGGTTAAGAAGCCCTGGTTAGAAGAAGAAAGGCAGTAAAAAGAAAGAGGACTGACTTTGCAGTCAAGGACCCAACTTCCAATCCTGGTCCTTCCACTGGCATCTGGATGACTTGAGGCAGAAAGCTGCTGTGCTCTAGGGGCTAGGGTAATCCCTCTGTGGGGCAGTGTGATATAGGATAAGGGCTGGATTTGGGACTGGAGAGAACTTGGAGCTGATCTGGAGCTGAAAGGGATCTCAGAGATTGCAGAACCCAATGCCTTCAGGCTGGTCCAATAAGATGACACAGGGGACATGACAGCAGGCTTCATGATTTAGAAGGAAGGTCTTTGTCTTGTGGAAAATAGGCAGGCCACACCCTTGGCCTCAGTCTCTTCATCAGCAAAATGAGGGCTTTGGACTCAGTGATGTCCAAGGTGTCTTCTGACTCTAGAGGAATGAGCTTATGAAGGAAGGAATGAGAATCTCTAGGATGTGGCAATTGCCCAAGGTCCCATGTGTTGGGGGATCCTGTACTGTTGGTGACTAGACAATGATATGGGGCAAGGGGGTTGACTCCACTAGATATTATCAAGGCAAAACTGAATGGAAATATCTCAAACATCTATATATAGGCCTCACACTACCCTTTTTATAAGGTGAAAGTGGGTTTAGGATAAGGGATGACTGGGGTAGGGAAAGGGAGACAGAGAGAGATAGAGACACAGAGAGAGAGAGACAGACAGAGGGAGACAGAAACATAGAGACACACAGAGAGAGACAGATATAGATAGTGAGATAGAGAGAGATGGGGAGAGGTACACACAGAGACAGAGAAGGAGCCTTACACACAGAGACAGACAGACAGAGACAGAGACAAAGACAGAGAGAAACAGAGACAGAGACACAAAAAGAGACAGAGACAGGAAGAGAGACAGAGAAAAAGATAAAGATAGAAACAGAGACACAAGGAGAGACAGAGAGAGACAGGGAGACAGAGAGACAGAGGCAGACACACACACACAGAGACAGACAAAAACAGAGACATAGACAGAGAGACAGAGACACACAGAGAGACAGAGACACACAGAGAGAAACAGACAGACAGAGACAGATAGAGAGAAAGAGAGATCCAGGCTTCTGGTTGAATTTTCAAGGTGTGGTACTCCTAAGAAGTTTATGGCATGAAGAGCATCTCTCACCTGAAATGCCACCAAGGGTCTTCTGATATCTCAGACCACTGGGTTCTAGGAACTCAGCATAGGCAGTGATCAGGCCAGGGATGGGGAGCAGCCTTCGGGAACAGAAATAGCCAGGAACTGGGGATCAGGAAGCCTGAACTTGTCCCTGCTCTGCAAACGTGGGCTTTTGTGAGACTTTGGGAAAGTCCCAAGCTCCCAGGGCCTGTTTCCCCATGAAAATGGAAATGATAATGGACATATTGGTTATGGTAAGAAAGGTCTGTATCCAGGACAAGGAAGGCAATAGTCCTTTTGTACTCTGTGCAGAGGGAACCACATCTAGAGAAGTATGGTCAGTTCTGGGTGCCTTATCTTAGGATGGATATTGATAAACTGGGCTCATCTGTAGAAGGGAACTGGGTTGGGAACTGCATCCTAAAATCCTTCTGAAACATGCTTCATCAGTCCCCTTAATACTGGTACCTTCCTCTCCAACATCCCCTGTTCATAGATTGTTTATACATAGTTGTTTGCACGGTGTCTTGTTAGGCTTTGAGCTTCTAAGGGGCATAGACTGTCATTGGTTTTTCCTTGTATCCCCACTGCTTATTAAAGTGCCTGGCATGTAGTAGGTATTTAATAAATACTTGTTGACTTGATCTGTCTTCCTCTGAGGACCAGTTGAAGGATCTAGAGATACTGAGCTTGGAGAAGAATTGGAGCTGGGAGTAAGGAGGAGACAGATGTGTTTATCGAAAGGATTGTCATGTAAAAGAAGGATTACACTTGTTCTCCTTAGTCCCAAAGGGGAAGAACTAAGAACAAAGGGAGAAAGTTGGAGAGGAGCAGAAAGGTGGATTTAAGCTTGAGGTCAAGAAAAACTTGTAACAGTTGTAGTTGCCTAAGAACAGAATGGGCTGTCTCTGATGCCAGTGGGTTTCCCTTCATTGGAAATCTTCAAAAAAAAGGCTGAGTGAGCATTTGTCAAGGATACCCAAATCGGAGGGTATTTGTAAAGTGCTCATGCCTAGCACGTAGTAGGTGCTATGTAAATGGTAGCCCTCACCATTGTCCTCATCTTTTTTTTTTGGCTTTTTGGAGGGGGAAAGCAGGACAATTGGGATTAAGTGACTTGCCCAAGGTCACACGGCTAGTAAGTGTGTCAAGTGTCTGAGGCTGGATTTGAATTCATCATTGTTTATACCATTTTCCATTTCCAAGATTGCCTTGCATGTTCATTTTAGCCTGCTTTTGCCTGTAAGGTAACAATTCTATCAATAGAGCACATTTCTGAATGCTTTAAGGTTGTCAGAGGGCTTTACATTCAAATGCTTTACATTTGATCCTCATCAACGTATGAGGATGAATGAATGAAATACCCTTTGAAGCTGGTGTTAGTAGTACCCCCATTTTGCAGATGAGGGAACTGAAGCTCTGGGGGAAAGAGAACCTCTCTTCTGTCTCTAGGACTGGATCTCTCTGCTCTTCCCCACCCCCCCCCCCCCCCCATAGCTAGCGCTCAGCTAGAAGTGAAAGACACTCCGTAAGGGCACTCCCCAGGTCACCCTCCTCTCCTCCTTCAGACATCAAACACACCCAAGGCAGCAGGCGGCATTAACAAACAGAAGTGGGCTTGTGGGAGTCTGGCAAGTTTTCTTAGTCAAAATCCAACTGCAGCCTGAACAAAACACCACCAAGACTTCAAAGGCTGGGGTCTGTTTGCTTGCTTGCAGTACATCACAACGCTTTCCCTTTTGGTCCATCTTCTAAGAAAGTGTCCCTGATACTGTGGCAGGAGGTCTGTTTGCCCAGTGTATCTGCTGAGAACAGACTCCTGCTGACAGGGAGGTTTTTGTTCCTTTCAGCCAGCCCTCCTGGCTCAGGAATACAATTAGGGAGGATTTTAAGGAATAGGGGGCAGGTCTCGAGGGTCTTCCCAAAGCTAAGTGGGTACAGGGTCCTTAGGATGCCAGGTTACTGGGAAGTCAGCATGAGAGGAATTGAGGATCTAATGGTTGCTTCTTGCTCCTCAAGGGAAACAGTAGATAGGAAAAATTCAGAGATTCTAGAGCTAAAAGATACTTTAGAGATAGTCAAGGTATCTCAATGGCCTCTGAATTTTTGGATCCTACGATCTAGTCTCACTCCTTCATTTTACTAATGAAGAAACTGAGGCACTGAGTGTGTCCAAATCACATATGTAGCAAATAGCAGAAAGGTGATTCAGGTACAAGTTTTCTGACTCCCTTTTAGTGTCCTTTTTGCTATACTCCTGGGCCACATGCTCCATTTCCATTTTCCCTTGATGTTGGTGGTGGTGGTGGGGGGGGGGGGAGGAGAGAGAATTAAAGACGGCTTTGTTTCTGCTTTTAGACCAAACCTGTGATTTCATTAGTATAGTGAATTCCCAGTGGAGAGGCTTCCCTCTACCCATGCAGGGCAGCATCTATTCTGAAACATGGTTTTTGGAGAGTTACTAGGAGCAACGAGTCAATCAATAAGCATTTGCCAGTCACTTTGCTAAGCACTGGGGATAAAAAGATAGACAAAAATATGGTGACCTTGGTGGAATTTGAGCCAAGTCATGAAGGAAGTCGAGGAAGCAGATGTGAGGAGGGAGACCATTTTGGGTGTCTAGGACAGTTAACCAGGGTCACCCAAGACACAGTTCACGTCAGAGGCAAGACTTGAATCCAGGTCTATTTGACTTGAGGCCAAAAGCTCCTGCAAACTTCTTTCAACATTGCAGAAGACGGAACAAGTCAGGACCCTAGATTTTTATCAACATGTGGGTAGAAATGAACAGATTTGGCAATGACATGGATATGTGGGGTGAGAAATAAAAGAGTTGAAGATGGTATTGACGTTTTGAACCTGGGCTACTAGAAGCAGGGCAGAGTGCTCAACAGAAATGAGAGAGTTTGGAAGAAGAGTAGGTTTGGGGGAAACAACCATGTACTGGGATCTGAGATGGAGATTACAAGTCACTCATCCTGTCCCATCCAGAACAAAGAAGGGGGCAACTAGGAACAGACTCTTACTCACTGCTCATTGCTTCAGAGCACAGATCCTACCCTAGAGGGGTGCTATTGAACCTGTGGGGTGATCTGAGGGACAGGAAGTGACTATGGTGGGGAGGGGGAAATTTTCCCAATGGCACCTGAAGACTTTCTGCTGTAAGTATTTATCCACATAGTTTAAGGCTGCTCTTGGGCCTCAGAAGGGCAGAGGATGGGAGCTTGTATAGCAGAGAGGGGCAGATAATAAGGGAATAAGGGAAGATGTGGATGAGTTAGAAACAAACCCCATGATTGACCATCCTGAGGATGGTAGTGTGTGTGTGTGTGTGTGTGTGTGTGTGTGTGTGTGTGTGTGTGTGTGTGTGTGATCCTGGAGCCAGCTCAAATCAGCTCAAGAAAATCAATGATTAAATCAATTTAATCAATGATTAAATTTTCAGTGTGAGTATAAACCTTGGGAACTGGAAAATCAGGGCTTGATTCTTTGTTTTGTTGAATTCTAGACTTAATAAAATGCTAATAATGCAGATAAAGTAATAAATAATAATAAAATAATTTAATATTTAATACTAATAATGATGATAAATGTTAATAATGCAGATAAAGCTAACAGATTTCTTCAGTGAGTGTTGTTCAATATTTACCAGCATACCCATCAATGTTACTTATCTTCCCACTCTGCAGTTGTTCACATACTTTTGGAGACACTACTTTGGAGACCACTGGTACAGAAAATGGAATACTATACTTGGTATCTGGTTGGTGTGTGTTCAAATCATGCCTCTGACACTTAACTAGATGTGGGAGCATAGGCAAGTCACTTAATACCTCTGAACTTCAGACAACTTGGAAACTCTTATATTGATGGATTCTATTTTTAACTTTGATGAAAACACCTTCCATGTCTAATTGTCCTGCAGTTTAGCAATAACTCCATCCATCTCAATGTCCCTGACTCCATCACCCCCCTTATCAAGTGGTCCTTTGTTAGCCTTTGCTCCTAATTCAAGGAGCTTCCCAGCTTATCTTTAAAACAATGCTTAGTTATCCTGCCTTCCTCTCCCATGTGCATCTGTTAGATTTAGCATTTGAGGGGCTCCTGGAGAGTAATTCAAGGGATTAGAATTATTCTACTTGGCTCCAAGGGCAGAGCTAGAAGCAAGGGGCAGAAGAGGAAGAGAGAAAGATTTTGGCATGATGTAAAAGAACCGTCCAACAGTAGAATGAGCGGCCTCTGGTGGTGAGGGGTTACCTTACTAGGTATCCCTAGAAAACTAGGGATTTCCTTAAGTTGCTGAGTTCTTAGAAAAAAGAGGATTCCTAGATCCAACTTTCTAAGAGAGAAGGAGGAGCTTCCTGGGAAGTACCAGTCCCTTGAAGGGAAGAGGATTGAGCATCCTTCCTAGGAACTGGAAGGACAGCCAACACCTGAGACAAGGAACAAATGAACAACATTCTAGGCTTTTTCTTCTACTACTGTTGGGAATTATTTGGATAATGGAGGTCCAAAGGAGGAACCTAAACCTTTAGGGTAATATCATAAGATACTAGAGGTCCCTGAAGTGGATGGTGGAACGTATCAGAAAGGGAGGAAAATGATATCAACTTTTTATTTGTTCTGAGAGTCCTTTATATTATTTTGTATTTTCTGTTTATTAAGATAAAAGATATATTAAACATGCTATGCATTGTTTCCTTGAATGCTTGCAGAGGAACTGAGAACCTTTTTATCCACAGAAGTAGAGACCTAGACCTAAGCTATATTATGAGGTTCCTAGAGGAAATGTTGGATTGGGGAAAAATGAGCTAAAGATATCACCTGAGGGGAATGTCCCCAAGTTAGAACTTTATCCATGTAAAACTAAAGATTTGTATTCTCTAACATGGGTTGCATAAGTCCCTGGCTTCAAGTAGCTTAAATTCTATGTTTGTTTTTTCTTCTTAAAGAGGACCAATGACATCAGGAAAATGATGTCTTGATTTGCAAGTGAATTGGATTTGAGACAAAACTGTGCAAAGTCACCAGCCTCACTTTCTGCTTCAGAGCCATCTGGGTCCAGTGGCAATATCAGGTTGTTTGGAGATGGCCCCAGATGTAGTAGGAAACCTTGGCCTTTTAAAGCTAAGGTCTTTCCCAAGTCTCAGTTTGTGTGAGGCAGCATCCATTTAGTGATTAAAGCTAGATAAGAAATAAGACAAAAGATGGCCTCTTTTACCTACTAAAAAAAATCAACGGGGGAGGTAAAAACCCTGAGAGCTTCTGACCAGAACAGAAACAATTGCTATTTACACTCACTCTGAACCATCAAAACCCAAAGACCATCACAGGAATGGGATGGGACTTATTATTGACCATTCAGTGAGACCCAAGTGATTTAGATTTAAGGCATACTCAACTAATTCCATTTGGATACCAATGGGCCTTTCCAAAGCCTGGTCTTTCCAGAATTTTATTTCAAGAAATCTACTTTCCTTTGGGCAAAGTACCCACATGTAAGTGCATGATTCCCCATATGGACTGAGGAAAGAAGGAAGGGGAGGTAGGGTGGGAGGAAGGAAGATGTAGAGAAAGAAAACTGACAAAAAACAAGAGAGATCCAATATAAAACTTTGTGCTTCTGTTATAAGCATTGTTTGAATTTTCAAGAGCTTATTTAGATTCATGATTTTAAAATTGCTTTTCTTAAGCAATTTGGAAGTATATCCAAAAGTCACTAAATGGTACATACCCCTTGTGTGTGTATGTGTGTGTGTGTGTGTGTGTATGGATGTGTGTATGTAACTATATACTCATATATATACACACATGCACATATGTATATGTATGTGTATGTATGTATACATACATGTATGCACAGGTCATTTGAAAAAATGACATGTTCCCAGATCTATATCCTAAGGGGACCAAAGAATGAGGGAAAGCAGTCATATGAAGGATAAATGTTTATAGCAGTTCTTTTCATTATAGCGTAAAGTTAAGGTTTTCTACTCTAATTCCAATGAAGGTAAACACAAAAGATTCAAACTTCCAGATTAAGTTAATCAATCTACTTTATAAACTAGTCTTTAATCAATTTTTTTGGGGGGGTACAGTGTTTTGCTCACTGAATAAAGACAGATGATGTCATAAAGAAATATCTTGTGATTGGCTAAAGGAATCAGACACACCTTTTGGTCTATGTAAAACAGCATGGGAATTTAAAATTATGAATTCTAGCATCAGGACAATCCAGTGATGGAACTCACCTCCAGCCAAACCACTGAGAGGAAATTATGTGGGATAAGGAGAAAGAGAACTTCTTTTTCTTTTTTCACAGACCCCTTTGGCATAGTCTGGGGAAGTCTAAGAACCCTTTCTCAGAATCATGTTTTAAAATGTGTGAAATAGGGGCGGCTAGGTGGCGCAGTGAGTAAGAGTGCCGGCCTTGGAGTTGGGATGACCCGGGATCGAAACCGGCCTCAGAAAATGAGCACCCACACATAAATAATGACTGGCCGTGTAACCTTGAGCAACCCCAATTGCTTTATAAAAAAAATAAAATGTGTGAAATAAAATAATTGGAATTACAAAGAAAACCAATTTTATTGAAATGAAGCAATCCTCATAGAATCATAAATTCAGAGATCCTGACAGGGTTAGTGATAATTAATTAGATTAATTTGCCTCTTTTCCTGTATCATTTGAAACTTGTAATTACAGATTTCAATTGCTTAATTATTACTCTATGTACTACATGTTAAATGATTAGTTGAGCATTATTAAGCCAGCTTCAGGCAACTCCTAGCTCTGTAACTCTGGGAAAGTTACTTAACCTTGGTCTGCCTCAGTTCTTCATCTATAAAAGGGTATAATAAGAGCATCTATGTCTTAGCATTGTTGTGAGGATAAAGTAAAATCATATTTACAAATTGTCTTGCAAACCTTAAAGTGGAATAAAAATGCTAACTATTATAATTATCTTTTTTTTCTGTTACAATTTAAAAATCACATTAGAGGTAAACATAAATTTAAAAAAGAAATATAATTGACTGGGTCCTCCAATCTTGCCCATGTGGAAGGGTAGAGGTGTGATCCCACTGCTGATCTGCACCGGGGTCTTGACTTGCTCCATTTCCAACATGGGTCAGATTGCTCCTCCTGGGGTTGTCTAGTGGCCTCCCACTCTCAGGAGTTTATCATATTAGTGCTAGACTTAGTGTGGATGCCAGTCAGTCCTCTGCAACTAAAAATTTATGAGCTCAAGTAATCTACCAACTTCAGCCTCCCTGCATGCAGCAGGGGCTAGAAGAATTTATCACTATACCTGGTTATCAAAATATTTTTAAAAGTAAATAGTTCATGGTCCCCAGGTTAAGGACACCTGTCCAACCCCACTTTACAGACAATGAAATGAAGTCCTAAAGATGGAAAGTTGACTTGACTTGACCAAAGTCACATAGGTAACAACAAAGTCATATAGCAAACAAATTCAGGCCCTTAACCCAGGTCCCCTGCCTCTGAAGTTCTTCCATTGACCATGCCATTTCCTGTACTTCAAATTTTTGCTTGGAACCAATCATGTTTGTAAACATCTTAAGACTGCTTCCAACAGTGCCCAGAATAAGCACCACACTCCTTGGGAACACTCAATGAACATTATGGATAGAGATGGGGATGAAGAGGCAAGTAACAATGATGTATTTCCCTAAATATTTTGCATTTTCCTTTCCCTGAGGAGCCCTTACTACAGGTCCCTGAGGACAGACTGAGATTTCTTTACTATCCTTTTTCTTTTTAGAACAACTCAGCAAAATACAATTCTGGTTTATCATTGGATGTGTTACACACACACACACACACACACACACACACACACACACATCAAGTTCGAACAAAAAGTTTTGTTTAAATAGAACAAAACAAAACAAAAACAAACCCCTAAAACATCAACTCTATAGAAAAAGAAAAGAAAGGGAGGAAAGAAAAGGAAAGTTATCTTTAACCATCCACACAAGCCAATTATTTATTGTACAACTAAATATACACCTACACCAAAAAGTTATTGGAGTACTCAGAATAATATTGTATTTTTCATCATCATTTTTGCTTTTCTTTGTAAACTTTCTTTTTCTCCTTTGAGATAGTGAGAAACGCAGTCACAACCCATACCAGATTCTGGGCAGAGAACAGTCAAAGGCTGTAGCTGACTCCCTCCCTCCTCCTTCCATTCCCCTTCCCTCTTGGGCTAGCAGCCCTGCCGAAGTCAGAAAATGAATATGCATCAGTGTCCAATTAGTCCACCTGAATGCCCTGATGACCTCTGACCCCTGCTGGGTCACCCCATCCATTCACTTTCCTCTCCCCACCTCCATTCTCCTCTCTCTCAGTATGAATCGATGTCCTGACCATTCTCTTTCAGCAAAGAAACATGCTTCCTTATTCATCTGCTTGTTTCCACTTTCTGTTCTTTTGTCTCTTCCTTCTGTTCCCCATGTTGCTAACCTGGTCACCACTTCTTGACCCTTTGACTCCTGCCCCTCCTGGTGGGCTTGGGGGCGGTGGTGAGGGGATGGACTGCATCCCAAGGACGGCCTTGTGAGGAGTAGCTGGAGGTGGGGGGGGGGGTGGTTTGGCTTCTATCTTTCACCTGTGTTTTACTTAGTAAAATAGTTTCCAGCTGAGTGAGAGCTTTGATCCCACCCTCGGTCTCAAGAAGTCTGTGTGATGCTATTTCAGGGACATCATGCATGCTCTTTCTGAGGCAAAGGCCTTAGAAAGTGGAAACCCCAAATGAATGCAAGTACGAGTTCTCTTGCAGCTTCTAAAAGAGGAAAGAGAGAGACTGACTGATTCTCTGTGAAGCCCAGAGAAACAAGCTGTCCCCTTTGTTGTTTGAATGGGGAAAAGATCAGAGGGCCAAGAGATGGAAGGGCCACAGAAACCCTGCAGGTCAGGGGTTCTTAACCTTTCTTGTGTCACATGGATCTCTCTGGAAGTCTGGTGAATGAAGACTATGGACTCCTCTGAATAAGGTTTAAAATGCATAAAGTAAAATATGTAGGATTACAAAGAAACCAATCATATTGAAACAGTAATAACTGTTTTAAGTTCATGGATCTAGACAAATGCCCTTTTAGAGACCCCTGGGTGCTACTGCTATACTTTTTTGTATTCATCACACCCATTTCAAAACACAGGAGAGAGAGCATGGAAAGACTGAGGTGAACTATTCAACATCACATAGATAATAAGTGGCAGAGACAGAATTTTAAGCCAGAGTCTCCTAATTCCAGGGATAATCAATGTCCTCCTACCCCACCCTACCTCTGTGAACCACCTGCTGAATAGAACGGCTCTCTGGGAGGGGGAGGGACAAAGACACTTGGAATGACTTTAATGGTGTAAGTAATACAAGACATCAGTAAAAACTTATTAAAAATAAAAAGAAATACCTGCTGAAATGGTACTTTCAGGCTTACAAAATGCTTTTCTCATAACAGCCCTATAAAGTAGCGAAAAGTATTACCCATATTTTACAGATTAGGTCACTGAGGCACAGAGAGGTGAGATGTTTTGTCCCTGGGTATATAGCTAGGTAGTAAGTATGAGAGTCTGAACTCATGCTCTGGTTTTCTTGATCTAAGACCACAAGACTGGTACACTCTTAACGCTACCATGCTGCCTTACCTATGTGTACAGGGGGAGAGGGGAGAGGGAACAAACCTGTGATTTCATTGGCATAAGGAACTCCTAGAGAGAAAAATCCCTCTCCCAGTACAGCTCCTAACTTGCATTATAATTTATGGTTTTTAATTTAAAGAATTCACTGAGAGAGAAAATGACCTGACTTGGCCAGGGTCATAAAGAAAGTATATATCAGCAGGAGGACTTGAACCCAGATCTCCCTGACTCCAAGGCCAGCTCCATGTGCTCTGCCACATGTGTGAAAATACCTATTACCTGACTATGCATATGCGTATGCCTGTGAATAAGTTTGAAGCAACCACCAAATGAAAGAAAAAAATCCATTGAAAGTAAGAGCTTGGACAGGAACTGTTTCATTTGTCTTCATGTACCTTAGTCACACAGTACTTTGTACATATTACTCAATAAATGATTATTAAATAGAACCCTGTTGTGGTAGAGGGGAGGATACTGAGGTGTTTTTAGAGAAGGGGCTCTTCACTTTTGTGTGTCATATACATATACAAGGAATCCATATGACTCCTTGAGCAGTCTGGTAAAGTCCTTCTCCAAATCATTTCTAAATACATAAAGTGAAATATATAGCATTACAAAAGGAAATCAATTATGTTGAAATTTAGTTATCATAATACTTTAAAACAAACAAAAAGTTCATAGACTCCCAGCTAAAAATCCTGGCTGGAAGACTGATGGAGGGATTATGTGTGACTTGGATGCTAGATGGTTTTGGTAACCAACTCTTTAGATTGGCTTTTAAAGTCCTCCAGTATCATTACAACCTCACATACTCTACAATCCAGCCTGAATGGAGCAGCAGCCATTCCTCAAACCCAACATTCTATTTCCTGCTTTTGGGAATTAGCATACATCATCCCCATGCCTAGTACTGCATTGCTTCCCCATGTCTATGGGCATTCCAGCCTCCGCCTTAACCTGGAATTCAAATTCCACCTCTCCTCCATCCCAGTACTGTGGGCTCCTCATAGATGAGAACCTTATCAAGCCTAGACTGACTCACCTTACTGCTTCCTGGCCATCTTTATACCAAGACTTGGCCTGTGTACCCTCCTCCTCCCCACCATACCCCTCTTTCCAACTCTAGATCTGAGAACAGTGATCAAATCAACCCTACCATTCCTGGAAAAGACATGCCAACTACTTACCCTATTCCCCCAATCTCCATCCTCTTTACTTCCGTGTCCAAAACACTCCTCTCTGGCTACCACTCCCCTACATATGTCGTCGTCTTCTATTAAAATGTAAGCTCTTTGTGGGTATGGACTTGATTGCTTTTTATATTTATCCCTAGCACCTGGCATACAATAAGTGTGCTTAATAAATGCTTTTTTGGTCATTCATTCATTGAAAGATACTTCCATCATGAAGACTTTCTGAGTTTCCAGATTATCAGCCCTCTTCCCCCTCTTCCCTCCACAATGTCCATGTATGTATATGTTTTACAGCCTAGTAGAAGGTAAACCTAGGGACTAGGTTTTTGTATCCTTAGCATCTAGAACTTTGTATATATTCAAGAGCTGTGATTTCATCTGTGTGAAGAATTCCTGGTATGGCAACTCTGTCCACTAATGCAGATTGAAATTGTAACTCAGTAGTTAAGTCCTATGGGGCTGCTTGAGGTACAGAAAAGTTAGTAACTTGGAGAACAAAATTCCCCACCTAGTTGTGTCAAAGGCAGAAACTGAACCAGAGACATGGAGCCCTTCTCTTCATTAAGCTGCTTCTGTCTTGCATATAGTAGGCACTTAATAAATGTTTGTGGAATTAAATTTAGCTGTAAATAATTGGATTTATATTCTTGCATTTGGGGGAAGTTTCCATAGGTTGGCTTCAGTCAGTTGGTACCACTTTATGGCACCATTCCTGGTAGAATGGAAGCTGGGTCCTCATTCTGACCTTGCCACATATACCATGATTCAGTAAGAAAGTGTTGATGTCCCAATAGCACAATGCTTGTTGTGGGTGGGGAAGTATGACTAATTTTATAGCAATTAGCTTCCCTGACAACGAAGCTGTGTTCCATAAAGTGAGGTACATGTACATACAGTATGTCCCAATCAGTATTGATGTTGAAGAAAGGGGTAGAGAGGTAGGGGCCATTCTGTGAAGATGTGGATCAGCTGGGCAGTCCCCCAGACATAACATCATACAAAGCAACTTGAAAAGAGCTTTTCAGACAGTTATTGTGGTACAATGACTTTGCCACAGCCAGAATGAGGTAAAACAGACTTTAATAAAAGCTTCCTGACTCCAAATACTGCATTTTAAATGTCAATTTCAATGAAGAACTTGTTGGTTTTCTAAATTTCTCTAAATGTCAGTTTTGTATTGAGAAAATGGGACTGGATTAGGCATTAGGGAGATTTAGTTATAGTACCGATTTGGTCACTAATTTTCTAAGTGACTATAGGGAAATCATTTGGTTTCCCTGGGGCTGTTTATTAATCTGTAAAAAGAGGGGTGTAAGGCCCTTTCCATTTCTGTTTTCTAATTGATGATAGAGAATTTTTCTTACAGTGAAGTATACACAGATTAGAAATGATCAGCATTGCTTCCAAAATACAAATTTGTCTTTTAACTAGGCAAAGCTGAGATTTGAGAAAGGAAGGCAGCCCACTGATAAGATACAAAGAGAAAGAGGATTTTACAAGACAAATAGAGCCATAAATAAATAATTTAATGTTGTAAATAGTCAATGGCCAAAGGAGAAAAGTGGAATTGAAGTCAGGTAGATCCAAGGGCTTCTGGGCTTCTGGAGATCAGGTACTCCATGTAACATCTCGGGGTGAAGAAAAGGGAAGGGGAGGCAGGAAATCAGCCACTGATTCCATTACAAGGCTGCTTCTCTTGGTGAAGGGAACCAAATTGTCAGCAGCAGCCCCCAGAGCTGCCACAGCAGCCCCCAGAACTCCCACAGCAGCCCCCAGACTGCTGGCTATGCCCACTGCCACTGTCACAGCATTCAGACCTCTGGTGCCTGCGTCTGTGGGATCTTCTGTGATGGGAAAAGAGGCAGCAGCCACCCCCAGAGCCAGAGCTGCAGCATCCCCCAGAGCTGGAGCCACAGCATCCCCCAGAATTGCAGCATCCTCCAGAGCTAGAGGCACAGCAGGAAGAGACTGGAGGAGGGCAGGGAGCCTGGGGAGGGCACTTGGGTGGGCATTTGGGAGGGCACTTGGGAGGGCATTTGGGGGTCTGGCACTTGGGAGGACACTTAGGGGGGCACTTAGGGGCCTGGCACTGCTGCTGGCTTTGCTGGCAGGACATCTTTGCAGAAGTTCAACCTGAACTTCTGAACCTGAACAGAAGAAACATAAAATCTTAGTTAAGAATGTTTACATTTGTGATAAGTGACTAGATCCCACTTATATTCAGAAAGTGAAGACCTGCAGAACTTTTTCTCCAATAAATTTAGTTTGGGTTGGAATATGGGGGCAAGGAGTAGCTATCTATCAACCCAGGCCTCATAGAGGCAGAGAATTCCAAGAAAGTAGAGACTAATTTGACTGAGGGGACCAGATGCTCCAGACTCCTTCTTTTGCAGGGTCTAGCCCCACAGCACCCTCACAATCCACCATCTTCTTTCAGTTTCATGGCAAGTTATGGCCACTGGACCATCCTCTCTTTCTGGGCCTTGGATATCCTTCTTCCTTTCTTAAATCCTGAATCAACTTTTTTTGGTGGGTTTGTTTTTTAGTATTCATCAGTGGAAGGACAAACATATACAAATGCATGCAAAAAGTATAGAAAATGAGAGAATTCATACTGTGATCCAAAGTTCCATAATTTAAGAACAGCAGTGCTCCCTATGCCTCTCCTCACAGTCAACTGAGCTAGCAAGTAAAGCTGATATGTACAAAATTTCCTGTCTAGTTTATAGACTTTTATCTTTTTGTGTATGTCAAGGTGGCAGTCTTGGGAAGGCTCTTCTCAAAATGTTTTTAAACGCATAAAATAAAACAATAGGAATATGAAGAAAATTATATTGTAATACAGTTATCAAAATATGTTTTAAGAAGAATTTCGCAGACTCCAGGTTAAGAAGCCTTGGGGGAGCACTGTAGGCTGGTACCCCATTTCAACGAAGTGGCCTTAAGGGACACTACCAGCACCAATGATCTTCATTTCAGGGATCTGCCACAACCTTGTCCTCAATTCCTCAAAATTTCTTTCTCCAAGGACATTCTGGGAAGGTCATTAGTTCTAGCTCTCTTTTAGTTAGCCTTGCCTAGGTAGGTCATTGTTTGGGTTAGAACAGGTATGCCCTTGGCTAATACTTTGGTACTATTAGTAGAACTAGACCTGACCTTGTTCAGTTTAGAATAAATCCAAATAGTAACAAACTTCTATTCCTCACTAACCTCCCTTCTCACACTGTTTGACTGTTCCCCATGATTCTGAATCCTTCTAGCATCCTCTGCTTTTACCTGTCCTTATTAATTTCTTCAATTCTTTCTTTTCTCTCTCTCCTGCTTTGGGGCTATAAATTCTCTTCCTGAAACCCCTTGTTCAAAGCCCTCCCCAGGGATTTGAATCACTTACCTTGATTACAGATGCTGACGGGAGATTGTGTGAAGAGCCAGGGCCAAGGGCACCTTTTATAGGGGATCCCCAGGTTCTACCACTACCATGAGACAGCACTAGGGGGAGGAGAAGGCTCTTTCACAATCTAAGGAATTTGCCAGGAACTACCCATGTGTAAGGCCATTCTTGACATTCCCCAACCCCATTCCCTCGTGATTCTAAGTTAATCATATAGCTACTCAACCAGGGGTCTACCCTATGTGGTTTACTTTGATGGTCAAGTGCCTTTTTCAGTTTGGGATATACTCTTCCCCATCCCCTTCTGTACTATACCCTAAAGTGGCCTGTAAATCTCATAAAGCCAATATACTGAGAAATTCATTTGTTCCCGGGCATCCAAAGGTACTGGTCTGTTTCACCACATATTTCTAGGAAACATGTTGATTACCATACTCCTCACCCCATCAAAGTCTTCCAGGCCTGGGTATTCTTTGTTTAATATGTCTAAGTCATTAGGTGGGGTCTATAGAAGAGTCCATCAGGTACTCAAGCAACCCGACTACAATCACACTTTCCAGGTGAACACTAGGACATGCTGAGGTGGGTTTTAGAGATGCTTCTGATTCATTCATAAAGTCATAGAATTTCAAATTAGAAGGTGCCTTAGTGACCATTTGGTTCAAAGCATTCTTGAAAAATATTTCTTTTTCCCAATACCAGACAAGTCATTGTCTAGTGTTTCATGGAAGATGCCCATTGAGCGGGGAACCCATTATCCTCCATTCACCAAGGAAACTCATTTGACTTTTGGATAACTCTGATTATTAGAAATATTGTTTCCTTAGATCAAGACTAACTTGGCCTCTTTGTAATGTCCAACCATTACTCTGAGGACTGCCCTCAGGGTCAAATTGAGCATGTCCAGGTCATCTTCCAGGTGACAGTATTATGTAGCCTGACATCCATCTTCTTTTCTTCAGGCTAAAAATGTTTAAGACATTCTATTGGTTCCTATACAGTATGGATTTAAAACCCTTCATATATCAGTATTATTCCTAAAAGTTTTCACTTAGAACCAAACAGCACTTCTTATGTCTTCCAATTAGGGAAAGAGTGGGGCTCTAGATGGGGGAGGAGGGCTGGTAGTTCTGGTAATCTACTTTCATCAGGAATGGGTATAAGAGGAAATAATACATGTATATTTTAAAAAGTATTGAAGTCTTCTAAGTTCAGAAGTAATAAAACAGTAGGGGCTAGGGAGGGGGGAGAGGACAAGAGAGGGATCTGTAGAGGGGAGGGTGAGGGAATAGGTAAATAGGAGTATAGAAGGGTGTTTAGATTTATGGGAATGGGAGGATAGTGGAGGGATCCTTGGAGGGAGGATAGGCAAGTCATAGAAAGGCAAGGTAGTGGGTAGAAATAAAGTAGAGGAGGCAGTAAGAGTGGGGCTCTAGCTTGGTGGTACAGTACAAAGAACACTGGGCCTGCAGTCAGGACCCCAGTCCAAATCTAGCCTCAGATGCTTCCTAACTATGTGACTCTGGACAAATCACTTAACCTCTGTTTGCCTCAGCTTCCTCAATGGTAAAATGAAGATGATAAACTAGCACCTAGCTCACAGGGTGAGGATCAAATGAGAAGAACTGTAAGGTGCACAGCACAGTGCTGGAAAGTAATAGGTGTCATGCAAATGCTCATTCCCTCCTCCTCCGTTTAAAGACTAGAATTTGGGTTCAAGGACTGTAGCACTTCTAATTTTCCTATTGCCTATTCCACATTTATTGCCCCCTTTCCCCCTAGAGGAAGAATAATAGGAAGGACTTTATCCAAAGACTTAAAATCTAGCCACCCTTAAAAATCATAAATAAGGTAATTATGACCCCATTCTGTTCCTGATGAAGCTATGCTGGTGCTTTGTGATCGCTACTTCTTCTTCCAGATACTCACTACCCAGCCTTCTCCCAATCCAGTAAGGAATTTCCCCAGGGATACAAAATCAGGCTCACTGGTCTGTAGTTTAAAGATTCCATCTTCTTACCCATTTTGAAATGTGGGAGAAGTTTCTTCTTGGCCAGGCCTGTGATACCTCGCTAGTTATCCATGATCTTTCAGAGACCGTGGACAGTGTCTTATCATTCACAGCTGCCAGTTCTTTCAGTACCCAGGTTGCAATTCACCTGGGTCAAGTAGCTTGACCTCATCAAGATGAGCTAGGTGTTCTACCTGACTATTTTCCTTTCATATCAACTAATTGTTTGTCACATTTGTTCTGGTCTTCCTAACAGAAGCTAAATTTTGGCAGAGAAAATAAAAAATGAGTGAACAGATCTGATTTTTCACTGTCTTCAGTCATTCATTAGTATCCTATCCATTTTAAGCAGTGATACCGTCCCTTCTCACATCTTATTCTTTCTATTAAATAGAGAAATGAACAAGCAACAGCTTTTTTATTTTTTTTAACCATTCTTTATTCTGTCTTGGTCAGAAAAGTTTTCATACTCAGCAGATGTGAAAATCAATAGATGTGGGAATATGGAGTTAGCCCTTTTGCATTTTATGGGTCATGAACGGCGCAGCCAGTATTTGATAGAATATGTTAGGATTGAAAAAGGGAGGAGTTTCTGATCCTAAACCTGTGTTTGGCATATATTTCTATTACTGCACTCTACTGGCCTTCTCTTTGGTTCTTGTACAGGTGGAACCCCTGTCTCCCTGCTCTGTGATATTACATTGGCCATTCTTTATGTCTGGAATACAGTCTTTCTTTACTTCTACCTTATAGAATCCCTCTCTCCTTGCAAGATGCCCTTAAGTAGCACATTTTACAGGGAGGGAGCCTTTCCTGTGCCACTGACACCACCATCAAATGCCAAGGCCCTTCCCTCTAACTACTTTATATTTGCATTTGTTTTGTATCTTTCTATTATGAGTATATACATGTGTATATATGTATATGTGTGTACATTATCTCCTGCAGTAGAATATAGTTCCTTGAGAGTAGAGATTGTTTCATTCTTTGCATTTGTATCTTCAGCACCTCGAATTGTATCTGGATCATAGTACTTAAGAAGTGCTTCTTCATTAATTAATTGATTATCCATGATAGTACTTAGCGCTTACTCATTAATTAATTATCAATATAGTCATCTTCCTGTCCAATGTCCTTACTCAAACCCCATCAACCATCTACACATAGACATATGAGGATTTATTTTTAACCTATAGACAATCTTTTAAATGCAAAGATTAGTCCCTTTCTAAGTGATTAACTTGGAAGGCTTTCCATTTATTCAGAGTCACTGCTCTAAGCATTCCTGGAAATCCTCGATTGGAACTGCCAAGGTAGTGATGATGTTGATGATGGCAGCAGATGGAATGATGAGACTGATGCAGATATTGAGGATGCTGAGTAATTAGATACTGAGAATGGGATTGATAGCAACCAGGTTTCCAGGAGAGCTTGTGACCGTCCTTTGTGTTCAACACATATCTCCTGAACCTGCTTTCTCAACCACCACCCAAGAACTCAGGCAGTCCTTCCTAAGAGACATGGTTTTGGAAAAATAACCTTGACCTTTTATTACTTCCTCAATTATAAAGCATGGGTAACCATTTAATTCAGTAGAGAAGCATGTTTGTAATTACAGTTAGAGTGCCACTTTAGAGTTCAACTCAGTCAATTATTCAAAGCTCATTTACTGTGTACCCATTTCTTTCTAACCTTTTCCCTCCTCAAATGTCCCATGACACCTCTTTCCCACTTCCTTTCAGATAAAGACCTCTGTACACTTCACAAAAATGGAGGATATTCAATGAGAGCTCTGTTTTCTCCCCTTTTCTTCTCTCCCTCCCTCTCCCCACACACCAACCTTCACCTGTCCCTTCTAGTCTTCAGTCTTTACTTATTTACTGGAATTTTGCCTACTGCCTACAAACAAGCCCCACTATTTCATCCTTAAAAAAAACTCGTGAAATCCTACCATTTTGGTAGTTATCATCCTAGAGTTTTCTTTCTTAGCTATTCACTTATAAAAAAAAAAAACCACATCTATATCTGCTGCCTCAAATTCTTCTCCTTTCACTCTCTCCTGAACTTTATTAAGTTTGGCTCCCAACTTTATCATTCAATTGAAATTGCTCTCTCCAAAGTGGTCTTCAACAATTTTTTGTCAAATCTAATGACCCTTTGTTAGCCCCCAACCTTCTTGATCTTTCAATAGTTCTAGACACTGTTGACCATGTTCTCCACTTGGTTGTGCCGTCTCTCTGGGTTTTATCGATAGTTCTTGGTTCTTCTCCAGCTAATCTGACCATTCCTTCTTAGTTTCCTTTTCTGGATCTTCATCCATGCTCTTCCCACTAGTTGTTGGTGTCCCCTAAGGCTTTGTCCTAGGCTCTCTTATCTTTTCTCTAATCTGTTACTTGGTGATCTCATTAATTCCCATAGATTCAATTATTGTATCTATGAAGAAGATTTGCAGATCTGTTGATCTAGCCTGAGTCTCTCTCATTATCTCCAGACCTATATCACTACCTGGACACTTAAAGCTAGATTTTCCAGAAGCATGTCAAATTCAAGAGGTCCAAGACAGAACTTATTAGATCTCCCCCAAAGAGCATCCCTCCCCCCCAAAACCCAGCCCAACTCTCTTCCTCTCTTCTGTATTTCTTTATTGCTGTCAAGGGCATCACCATCCTTGCAGTCACCCAGGTTTGCAATCTCTTAGTCACTTCATATTTCCTATCAGTTGTCAAATCTTATCATCTCTACTTCCATAATATTCCACCTTTATATCTCCTTTTCTCCATTCACATGGCCACAAGCATAGATCAGGTCCTCATTATCTCTTGCCTGGACTATTGTAGCAACTTCCTGATGGATCACCTTATCTCAGTCACAACTGTTCTCACTGTAACTTACTCCTAGACCTGCCCATGCTACTCCCCTACTCAATAATCTCTAGTATGTGAAGTGCTAAACAAAATTCATTACCTCTTCTACAAACATAAACCACTAAGACAGAAAAAGGTTATTGTTTCAGCAGGTCCTTGGTAACATTTCCATGAGATGCTTTCAAATAGAAATACCTGTTTGAATAATACACAGATGTGGATGATATAGCCCCTTCTACATACAGAGATATGGAGAAGCATATAGATATAGACAGATATAATTATATAGAGAGAACTATAGATATAGATAGCATTTATATAATGCTTTAAGGTTTATAAATATGCTTTAAAATATAATCTAATTTTATCCTCAGTTCAACAAAACTAATCAACATACCAGGGCAGCTAGGTAATTCAATGAGCACTGGACTTGGAGTTAGGAGGATTCATCTTCATGAGTTCAAATCTGGCCATGGACACTTGCTAGTTGTGTGACCCTGGGCAAGTCACTTAATCGTATTTGCCTCACTTTCCTCATCTGTAAAATAAGCTGGAGAAGGAAATAGCAAACCTCTCTAGTATCTGCCAAGAAAACCCAAAATGGGGTTACAAAGAGTCAGACACAACTAAACAACAAAATCAATATATCAGCTTAGGCTCACAGCATATCCATTTTCCCCACCCATGGTCTCACACCTTTGAAAATTAGGGAAGAAGGTACATTTTTTGACGTCTTCTCAGGTCCCAAACTTGAAAATCTTGCTTTTTAAAATGCTTTGGTTGCACTTTGATTTTAGCTTAACTTTACCTTCCTAAATCAGTCCATACTTCCTCTCTTCCATTCTGAGTAATGAAAGTCCTATGTGTAAGATTTAATTAGCCAGGAAGATAGGCATGTCATGATCTGTTGATGTTGGTAGAAATGGACAGAATTCCACTCGATTCTGAAACAAAATAAGTCTGAGCCTTCTCTGACAGGATCATTTGAAGAGAGCTATTATATCCACTTTGAATCTTTTCTTCTCTGGATCAAATATCCATTTCATTCAACCCATCCTTATATGCACAGCCCCATTGTCCTTCAATGCCTTCACCATCCTAGCTATTCTCCTCTCAGTACTCTCTAACCTAAACTGTGGCATCCAGCCTTGAACACTCCAGTTTAGTTTGTCTGGGCCAGAGTACAATAAGATTAACATCTCATTCCTGGAAGATGGACTCTCCAAGTCTTGTATGAAACTACCAATGTGCTTTTGGTTGCCTTTAAACATTTTTTTCATGCATCTTGACTTATCAGAAGAGTCTTATTACCTCTCCTGTCTACAAAAAAGTAGTCCCTTAAGTCCAGAACACTCTCTAAGTACTTCTATACTAAATATTAGTAAAAAGCAGTTTCACATAATTTGAATTTTTCCACCCAGAGACGCTAACTAGAATTTGAATGACATTTAAGGAAAAATTCAGCCTTTGTACTTACATTTTTATCAGTACCCCCTGCCCTGGGACTCCTCTGATTGAAGGAGAGAGTGAAGAGGTCTTCTAAAAGCCTCCTAAGGATGACACCCAGGTCAGCCATCTCCTCATGTCCCACCTAGAGTCATTCCTTTGGACTTTTCCATCATCCTCTGCTCCTTATCCTTTCAACTTTCAGCTTTTTGTGTGTATTGTCTTCCCCCATTAGACTCAAGCTCCTTGAGGGCAGGGATCATTTTTCTCTTTTGGATTTGTATCTCCAGTTCTTGACACAGTGCACTTCATAAATGTGTATTGATTGATGGACCCAAATTTAATGCTTTGGCTGAACTGTGCACATTAACCCTTCCTTTTTACTTTTCCATTCTTCTTACACCTTAAGTTACCTCTTTCTCCTCAGTCTCCCCAGTCTCCCCACTCCCCACACACTCTTCACTCTAGTGACAATGGTCACCTTGCTGTTCCTTGTACACAGGACTATGTTATTGGCTGCCTTCCATGTCTGGTACTCTCCCTCCTTACCTCTTCTCAGCTTCCCTGGCTTCCTTCAAGTCTCAGCTAAAATTCCAACTTCTCTCAGGTCTTTGCCAATCTCCCTCAAGGCTCATGCCTTCCCTCTGTGATTGCCTCCAAGTTATCATGTAAATATCTTCTTTGTACATAGTTGTTTGCATATTTTTGCCTTTATATCCCCAGTAGTTAGCTCAAAGCTTGGCACATAGTAATAAATGTTTATTAACTTGATTTGTGCCAAGATGTGACATTCTGTACATTTCCCCCCCCACTTTCCTACACTAGGCTAGGGCTCAATTTCTTTTTTTTTTTTCCCTCCTACACTGGGCTAGAGCTCAATTTCTTCCCCCACCCCCCCAGAAGCAGGAATTCTAATGCCATCTACTGGTAACTACAGAGAGTTTCAGGAGGAGACACAGATTTGGCCCATACATTTAACAGATGATGGAGAAGAACATTGATAGAAATTATTTAAGCTGATGCCCACTCAGAACCATATGTGGTCTTAGATTATAAATGACTGGGGGCATCTCTGAGAAAGGGTCATTTATTGGAGGATTTTTTTATTTTCGTTTGGCCTGTGTATAAAAATGTATCTTTTGTGATCTGTGTCTTTATGTTCTATGAACCAATCAATAAGCATTTATTAAGCCCCTTACAGGTGATGGTGACAATACACAGCTTAGTGTCACAGGGTGAGGTTCCAAAATTTTCTGGGTGAAGGCAATATAACAAAGAACCACAATAAAAGAATTCTATATTTTATGCAGGACTTTGTTATTATTTGTTTTTGTTATTGTTCAGTCATGTTTGATTCTTCATGACCCCATTTGAGGTTTTCTTGGCAAAGATACTGGAATGGTTTTCACCATTTCCTTCTCCAGCTCATTTTATGGAAGAGAAAACGGAGGCAAACAGAGTGAAATGACTTGCTCAGGGTCACAGAGCTCGTAAGTGTCTGAAGCTAAATTTAACTTGGGAAGATATGTCTTCCTGACTCTAGTTTCAGCAGTCTATCTGTTGTACCATCTAGCTGCCCTGGACTTTTCAGAGGCTCTGACCTGAAGATTAAATAGGATGGGTTTGTCTGGGATGGCACTGAAGCATTGGCCTTCTATACCGCCGGGTCTCTTAAAAGTGCTGAAAAAACCAATGGGTCTATTTGGTGCTATGCTACTGTGCTCCACTGCATATGGGGGTGGGAGCTGGAGAAGAGGGATTGGCAGAAATGTTTGCTCTAATATTAGACAAGAGTGGAATCAGACAAAATTAGTCTGACTGACAAGATTTCAATTGAAGAGATTCTCTAGACTGTTGTGACTTCTCTTAGATATGACTGCTAAAATTTATATGGCATGCTTGCAAAGTATTTTCCATGTTATTTCATTTTATCCACACAACAAACCTGGCAGGTAGGTGCTGTTATTAAGACCATTTTACAGAAATGAAACTGAAAGAGATAGAGGTTATTGAATTTTCCCAAGGGCATACAGGTAAGAACTGAGACAGTTAAAATAATCTTTTCTGATTCCACATCCATGATTCTATCTGTTCTGCCACCCAGCTGCCTCTAGGTATAAATTATTGGGCAAGGATTCTAAGGTATGCTAAAGTCATTTTCAGTGTGAGCATTTTCAACTTGGAAATCAGCAAACCCTGTAAGTCAGGGTTTGTTTCAGTGTTTTGTTGATTTCTACACTTAAGAAAGTGATAGAGAAAATGTTAATGGAGAATACATTTAAAGTTATGTTGGTATTTGTTCCCCCCACCCTTCCCTTCACCAGTAAGCCAGTTATTAAACATTACCAGCATACCCCAGGGAAAGGTACTCCTAAGAAAATACCATTCAACAGCTGCTCTAAGTGGACTAGATCAGGCTATGGTGCCTTCTAAGGTTGAAAGGAAGGTACTTTAAGAGGGCTTGGCACATCCTAGTTCATATTCCTTACCAGGTGATTCCTTCCTGGGTAAGACAGGTCAGAAGATGTGAAGAGATTGCTTGGCTTTGTAACCTTCTCCCCTTCTGTCAGTAATAACATGTCATCGGAATCGTAAACCTAGACAATAGATTAGGGAATAAAGCACATACTACAGTGTGTGCTGGCACATTGCAGAAGACTTATTTTTAGAAGACAGGGTCAGTTTACCCAAGGAAGAAGCAATATAGCTAAAACAGGGTCCTGAAATGTTTCAAGAGTTACAGGTGACCCAATTGGAGAAACGTATGTCAAGCCTTTGGGGAAACTCTTATGTGTTGTAAAAATGGACTGCTCCTTTGTGGCCATGTTGGAAGGCTTTTGGACATTGGAAGTCATTTTAGAGTGGCTTCCCATCTCATCTGACTATCTTTCTGGGGCCATGTTGCCGTCTGCCCAGGTGCTGATCTGCTTCCCCACATCTGAAACTCTACCCTTTAGAAGGATCTCCAGTAGCTATGTCCTCCCATCCTTGGGGCAGTTAAACCTTTTTTTTTTTTTTTTGGAACTTCCACCCTGAGTGGGGTGACTGGGTGGTGGTAATTGGTAAGGGAATGCAAACTTAAGTATTGCTCCATTAAGAGATAGTCATTGGGTGTATCTGCTGCTCCAAATCAGACATTGTTTCCCATTTAAAAAGTGTTCACCTAAACTTCTCCATCACCACCCTGATCCCACTTCTTAGTTGTTTCTTTCCATTTCCTGCTCTGGAAATAGTAATCCAATCAATACTACTATTGCATTTGGATAAGAGCATGTCAATTGTCATTCTCTGAATCAAATTGCCATCATTCATTCAAGATAAGGAAAGCACAGAGGGCATATATTCATGTCAGTTTCTTTACTATAACCAATTAAAAGACTGCAAAACTTTTCAGATTCATAGAGGGACTGGAGAAGATGTTTCAAGACTTGGTGATTAAAGGTGCCATGCATACAAAGCATGTAAAATGTGATAAGATGGTTCTATTCAAGCAGATTAGAAAGATGATTTTAATATATAGCAACTCTGATTGCCTGAGAAATCAGGCCAGCAGTATACATAACTGACAGTGTTAATTGGCAAAGAAAGAGTCAAGCAAAGAGAATAGTTTGAAACAAGGCAACTCCATCAATTTGGTTTCTGATTCACTCAAGTTCTGACAACCAAGAAATTACCAGAGATGTTTAAGCCATGACAGCTGTTTTTCAGGTTGCAGTTTGCCCTCTGCTTCCTATTAATAAACTGAAGATTTGAGCTTTAAAGCTGTCATTGATGAAAGTGAGTCTTTGGGTATTTTGTATTAAAAAGTTTTTGTGTTGATTAAGATAAAAAAGACTAGATGTATGGAGATCAGTTTCAGAAGCAGACAACCACCAAATGTGACAAGAAATGTCAAGGTGGATGCCACCTGCCAGAGATGGGTAGCCACCCAGGTCAACAAAAATTTTTGTGTCCATGACAGGCTAGGAAAAATGTAATGTGGCTACAAACGAACTATTCCACAGACCCATTGCATCAGATACCAGGGTAAGTTTTACAGAAGTAGCCAGTGTAACATATAAGACAAAGGGGATAGAAACATCTGACATAGCAATGTGCATAGAATGTTTTAGACCTTGGATGAATCCAGACCACTAGGAAGAAGGATCATTTGTAGGAGGATGACATTGGAATTGTGATGTTGAATAGAGGAGGAACTAAATCCCCTAAGAATTGAACTTAAGTCACTGGAAATCACTCCACCATTTTGGGAAAGGCATAAATCAGAAATCATTAAGCAAAGGAGCACTGTATCTGGCAATGAGAGAACCCATTCAAAGTGTGTGAGAGCAGGTAGTGTTACCCAAAGTTTATCGATATGTTCAAAGATTAAAAGTCATTCATAATGGCTCTTAACACCTAGATACAACAATACCCAGGTAGCTGGCTTGCTGAATTGTGTAGGGTGTGAAAAGATGGGAAATACAAGATCCAAGCCAAGTGTGTTCAAAGGAAAGTACTACCTAACTGAATCATTTAACTGGAGAGTAAAAAACAGTCAACTTGTCTCTTAAACAGGCAAATTTAACATTTTCAACCTCTATCTAGGGAAGAGGAGTGGAGCCCAGTAGAGAAGAAAAGACAATTACTACCAGACAAAGAGGACTGTGAATGTAGATTTATTGTTGCATATGGTCTCTGACCAAAAGGCAGCAGTTCAATGGAGGCCAGGCAGATGATCCAAGGCTTATTGATCCAAGATCAATAAGAGTTTCTGAAGAACTGCTTCTGTGCAGGCAAATGAAGAAATAGTCATAACAGCTACAGATTAGGTAGGGTCATTCATTGGCTTTGGGCCCTACATTGTGGATTGTTGGCGTGGAGAGAACCAGAAGATCAGCAGCAGCCCCCAGAGCTGCCACAGCAGCCCCCAGACTGCTGGCTATGCCCACTGCCACTGTCACAGCATTCAGACCTCTGGTGCCTGCGTCTGTGGGATCTTCTATGATGAGAAAAGAGGCAGCAGCCACCCCCAGAGCCAGAGCTGCAGCATCCCCCAGAGCTGGAGCCACAGCATCCCCCAGAGCTAGAGCCACAGCAGGAAGAGACTGGAGGAGGGCAGGGAGCCTGGGGAGGGCACTTGGGTGGGCACTTAGGGGGGCACTTGGGTGGGCATTTGGGGGTCTGGCACTTGGGAGGACACTTAGGGGGGCACTTAGGGGCCTGGCACTGCTGCTGGCTTTGCTGGCAGGACATCTCTGTGCAAGGTCAATCTGAAAGATAGTAAGAAAAGGCACATCAAACCAAGGCTAAGAATTTGCTTTCATTTGGGAATAATGTTCACTATAATGGCAACTAGTATCTAGGACTCATTTGTATCCAGAAAGGAAAATCCTCCAACAAAAATTGTTTGGGTTGGTGTACGAGGCCCAGAATGGGCATCTATGAAGAAAATGCAGGCCTGAGTAAGTTCATGGCACCCAGGTGAAAAAGGCCCCAGTGTGCCTGAGGGATAAATATCCCACTTATTGGCCTCAGACCAATGACACTCTCAGGATTCCCCATCCTCTCTTATGATATTGACAAATGTCTATTGTTTCCCTATTGTCTCTCTGTACATTTTCTTCTCTTGCTTTTTTGTCTCATGGCATCTACGGCTTTGGAAATCATAAGTGATTTTAAAAATCTACGATGCATGCAAAATATATAGAAAGCTTGAGGCTGCTAAAGATTCAAAAGAAGATAGAAAAAGGTCCTATCTAGATTCACCATCTCCCTTTGCTGTACTCAAACACACACACGCACACACACACACACACACACACACACACACACACACACCCCATATGCAAATGTCAAACTCAGAGCTGATCAGCACAAATGTTGCTTTCTCAGTGAAACATGATTTGTTTTCCTTCTAGGAGAGGGGCTCTAAATAACTCTTCTTACCCCAGCTGTGTGGAATTGGGAGCGCTATCATGCATTTTGTGGCTCGCATCACACCCTTTTTCTCAGTCCCATCAATCTTCCTCCTCTAAGGACAATCTCAGAAAGACCCTGGGTCCATCTGTCTTTTGGTTGGTTCCACCCAATTTATTGGTTGGGCTTTGAGAACACATGCATTTATCAAATAGAATAAGTAAGGTGAGCAAAATGCTGAGTTTAAGTGGTTGGTCTGAGGTCACCTAGCCAGTATGGATGGGCATGAACCCAGGTCTTCCTACCTCAGAGGACAGTTGTCTATCTACTACACCATGATATCAGACTACTGCTATTAGAATGTAAGCTACATGAGTCCAGACACTGTCATAATACACATACATGTATATATATATATAAACATACAAATATATAAACGTAAGATATACATCTATGCATATATGTTTACATATTATTCCTTTAGTATTTATCACAGTGCCTGGCATATAGTAAATACTTAATAACTAAAACAATTCATTTTTCATTCATATTCATTATCACTGTCAATACCTAATATCAAAAGTTTATAAGAAAGAAATCTTTACAGCATCTTATGCCATTTCAAATGTAAATTTGTGTTTAACATTTATTATTTTATATTCTATGATTAGATTAGATTATATATTTGCCATACATACATCATGAAGAGGATATATTATGCAGAATCTCTAGTTATTATTAAGAATATGGGTTCTAGCTCTCCCTACCACTTCCTGGGCATATCCTTAGATGTCCTGGTCATTTGCTGAGTTTCTTAGTACTTAGCAACTTCTTCCTTCTCCTTTGAATATTACGTCCCTACCTTGTTACCTTTTTGGGAGACCCAGACTTGTTTTTGATTAGCCTAAAACAAATCTAAAGTACAACAAGCCTCTCTGTTCCTGGCTAGCCTCCCGTCTCATCCTGTTTGATTGAACCTCCCCTTTTTAATCCTTGTCTCTTTATCTTTCTCTCATCTTTGATGACCTCTCTATCTGTACTTTCAGGTCTCTTCTTGTTCAAAGCTCTCCCTGCAGGGGTTTGAATCACTTACCCAAACACAGATGCTGAAAGACTTCTCTCCCAGGAGGCAGATGGTGTGAATTCCGAGTTGGTGCCAAGGACAGCTTTTATAATGGATCCCCAGGCTCTATTGCTGCTTCAAGGAGGCACAGTTCTAGTGGGAGGGGAAGACATTTTACAACCCATGGTATGCACTGAGGAAGTCCCACGTGCCAGACAATTCTTGACATTCCCCAGCCCTATTCCCTCATGACTTCCATTTAGCCCGTCATCATTCTGATGCTGCTTTTCTTACAAGTGGAATATCTGTATGGTGCCTACTGGTAGTTAAAGTATTTGCCCAATTTGAGACTCACTCCTCCCACTTTCTCACTGTCTTGTTCCCCTGCCCAACTCCAAAGTGACTGGGAAGACTACCATGATGACGTGGTGAGAGATCCAGTGTTTCTTGAGAATCTGAAGGTTTATTTTATCTTGTCTCAGGCACCAATCTCTTGGAAAGTAGATATTTCCTCCTGGAGAGAAACCAGTCCTTCATGCCTGTGTTTTCACATGTGTGAGTTAGTACGTCTATTTTTAGGTAGAGTTTGACAACTGTGTTGTCAGGGGTATAGAACATCTGACCTTGAGTAAAGAAGATCTGAGTTAAAATATAGCCTCAGATGCTTACTAGCTGTGTGACTTAAGGCAAATCACTTAACCCCTATTTACCACAATTCCTCATCTATAAAATGGGGACATACTGGAGAAAGAAATAGCAAACCACTGCAGCATCTTTGTGAAGAAAACCTCATGGATAAGTCCATAGGGTCACAAAGAGTTAGACATGATTGAACAACACTAATGAATCATTCACATAAAGTCATAGAGTAAAAAATTAGAAGGGGCCTCAGTAATCATTTAGCTCAAATCACACATTTAAAGAACTCTTTCTATTACATAGTAGAGAAATTATCTAGTCTTTGCTTAAACACTTAAATGATAGGGAAACCTACTATATCCAAACCTAAATTGTTATCTTTTAAAATTTATTTATTTTATTTTTAATTTATGGAATAAAACAAACATTTCCTTAACATAGTATAATAAAAAAAGATGATTGCACATGAAACTGTAAATGTATCATGTGCAACTTGCTATTCTTTAAAAATATGTAATAAAGTTGTCATGTAAATTTCTTATTTTCCTTTTATTTCTTCCCCCCCAGAGATGGCTACAAATTTATATATGTTTGTGTGTAGGTATGTGTGTGTGAGCGTGTGCGTGTAAAATCCTTCTATAAATCCTTCTATTTGTCAGTTCTTTCTCTGAAAGCAGATAGCCCAAATTAACTACAAAGGACACATGGAGGAAGACACTAAAATGTTATCTTTGCAATTGTGACCCCTTACTCACTGCCCTCTCTGGGAACAAACTGAATATTTCTAATCTACCCTCTTAAAATAATTGAAGACAACCATCAAGTTTGCTCTCCCCGAGTCTACATTCTTCAGGCTACACATCTCTAATTAATTCAACTGAATCTCATGTAGCATGAATTCATGACCCTTTGCCAATTTCCTTGCCTTACATGAATACTGTCTAGATTTCTAATGTTCTTCCTAAAACTTGGTCCTCAGAACCAAACTCTGAGCAAGGCAAGAGCATCACGGAACTATTACCTTCCTATTTTGAAAACTTTAACTGGAGTCAATTACATTAACTCTTTTTGGCATTATATGTCACAATAAATTCATTTTGAGCCTGTGGTCAACTATAAGTACAAACCCAGCAGATCACTGGGTACTCAACTGAAAACTTCTTTCTAGGGTAATCGCAACATTTTAATGACTAGATCTTGGGTCGGGCTGCCCAGGTCCTTCTGATTCTATCAAATTATAATACTGCTAGTCCAAATTTCTCCATCCTCCTGCCCCAAAGAATACTGCATTGGTCAAATACTGCATTTATCAAATAATTACCTAAATTGAAACTTATCTATAACATTCCTCAAACTCATCTGTTTAGTAAACTTGTTTATCTTAAAAGGATATAAGGTGATTATAACATTATCTATTCCTAATGGAACCATGTGAGCTCTTTGTAATAATCTCTTTTTCTAGATGTCAACCCTTATCCTTTTAGTAATGCATTACAGAAATTTCCCAGGAATGAAATCAACTGATTTGAATGAGACCATATGTAGCTGACTTCATTCTCTTAATTATTTTGAAATTTGGGAGGCATTACTCCTTCTCCAATCCTGTGGTACCTCTACCATTTTCCAAAGCATTTCAAAGATCGTTAATGGTTTCAGCATTCAAATCTGCCTGTTATTCCTGTTACCCTGGGCCATATAATTTGAACTAGGTGCCCTTGCATTGCTTCCTGACTTATCTTAGGTATAAATTCCCCATTCTCAATTGTTGTTCTTTCCTTTCAAACCAAAGATTATTACTATTGCCAGAGAAAATAGAAGCAAAATAATAAGCAATTCTGATTTCCCATTATCATTAGTTATCAACATCCGACCTACATTACACAGCGGTCCTATTCAAACTTTGATCATATTCTTTTCCTTAATAGAGTTGCACCAAATTGTGTCGTTCAGTCCTCATTTTGGCTTGACCAAACAAGTCTTCATACCTACATGATGCCACAATCCATAGATGTGGGACCATGGAGTTGGTCATTTTTTATTGTCTGAGTTTTCTCGAAATCTTACATTTTATTAACATTTAGAGCCCATCAGGACTTAATAGGATATCTTGGGGCTGAAAGAGGGAGAAAGGAATAGTGTGTGTGTGTGTGTGGGGGGGGTGTTATATTCTTAAACCTTTCAGTAGTCATGTGTTAATCTCTTCCCATTCAAAGCCCTCACCCAAATCACCTTACCCAGGCATATACAAACACATGAGTAACTGACATAAAGAACTACTTTTTAATCCATATGCAAAGGAGGTTGGTCTTTTTCCAAGTGCTTATCTCAGAAGAATTAGTATTTATTCGTTGTTACTATTCCAAGCATTCTTACAAATCCTTGATTACAATTGCCAAATATTGATGATGCCAATGATGGCAACAAAGATGTAACTTACTGATATTGACATAGATGCTGAGAATGTTGAGTATGTAGATGGTGAGGATGAGGATGAAGATGATGGCAACTAAGTACCCAAAACTTTTGATCTTCCACTGTGAATAACACATGACTCATAAGTCTGGGTTTTTTTTTAGGCACATCCATGGCCACTACCTAAGACCATAGGAGTTATTTCTTGGGATAGGGAGTCATGGAAACATTACTCCTTTATTGCCACCTCATTTGGAAGGTAAAAATAATGATCACCTAGAAACTCACTACCAATTACAGGTACAGTGTTCTTGGAAAATTCAACTCCATTAGCCAATCACTTAACAAATACTGAGTACCTATTCTGTGCAAGGTCTCATGTGAGGCAGTGGGGTTAGGGTGGGGGGGACAATGCACACAGGTAACTAATATTTGTTCCCTGTTCACATGGAGCTTACATTCTAGTGAGATGGAGATGATATAGACCCAAGAGAAGATGAATAACCACACAAGGTAACAAAATGTAAGAAATATCACAGGACAGTAAGTAAATGGTAGTCAAATGAGAGTTGCAAATGATGAGAAATGGGAATTCATAGGAGAGAGCAATAAATTCTGGAGTGATATATGGAATAGGTAGGATTTCAGCTAAGTGTTTATAGTATAGATTCATTCTCTTTCAACTCATCATTCTTCTTTTCCACCTTGGGGTAAAGTTGGAGAATTGTCCTATGTGCTAAGTAATCTTTCTGGCTCCTTATATATATATCTTCTTGGGACCTTCTCACAAATATGAAACAATTCAATATGTAAAATACTGAACAAAAACCTTGTGACTTAAATTTTCTTTAAAAAAATGCTAAGATAGAGAAAAGAGTCCTACAAAAAGTATTGAGTGTGAAAGGTACTTTGTATAGTTTGCATGAGATGTTATCAATTAGAAAAAAAACATCTTTGTTTACACAAAGCCTTCCTTTGATAGATGATTGGTCAAACAATATGCACAAACAGTTTTCAAAAGAAAAATTGCAAACTATTAACAACCATAGGAAAGAATGCTCCAAATCACTAATAATATGGGAAATAGAAATCAACACAGTGCTTATGTTTCATCTTATACCCAGCAAATTGAAAGGAGTGAGAAAAGATGGAATTACTCAATGTGGGAAGAGTATGGAAAGACAGGTATACTAATGCATTGTAGATGCCTCTATGAATTGGTACAATCATTTACTATAGCAATTTGGAGTTAATGCAAATTAAATGGACTTAAATGTCCATGTCCTTTGACCCAGAAATACCAGTATTAGGTATATACTCCATGGATGACATTGATGAAAAGACCCCAAATATTTACAGCAATATTTTTATGGAAACAAAATAAATGTCCATCGATTGTGAACTGACTAAAATTGCGTTACAAGAATGTTGTGAAATATTATTGTGCTCTAAGAAACAGCAAACAAGATGGAAGCAGAGAAGCCTGGAAAGACTCAATAATAATAGCTGGCATTTATATAGCACTTCTATGTTTGCAAAATGCTTTACAAATATTGTCTCATTTTATCCTCATGACAGCTCTGAGATTTAGAGGATATCATTATTTCCACCTTACTAGTGAGGAAACTGAGCCATGCTGAGGTAAGTGACTCATCCCACATAGCTAGTAAGTGTCTGAGGTGAAATTTGAACTCAGCTCCTCCTGATTCCACCACTCTATCCATGGCACCACCTTTGTTGGTGTTGAGGCATTTGTTTTATCTGACTCTCCATGACCCAATTTGGGGTTTTCTTGGCAAAGATACTGGAGTGGCTTGCCATTTCCTTCTCCAGCTCATTTGACAGATGAGGAAACTGAGGCAATTAAGGTTGAGTGACTTTCCTAAGATCACATAGCTATTAAGTATCTGAAGCCAGATGTGAACCTTGGTCCTCCTGACTCTAGGGTCAGTGTTTTATCCAGTGCGCCACCTAACTGCAGATCCAGAAAACAATATACACAGCTACAAGGAAGGATGAAAATAAGGTATTTACTAAGTGCCCACTGTGTGCTAGGTACTCAGCTAAATACTTTACAAATATTATCTCATTTGATTGACACAGCAACCCTAGCACATAGGTGCTGTTATTATCCCCAGTTGAGGAAATGAGGCAAATAGTGGTTAAGTGTCTTGTGCAGGGTCACACAGCTAGTAAATGTCTGAGGCTGGATTTGAACTCAAGACTTTCTGACTCCAGGTCCAGAACTCTATTCACCTGAACACCTGTCTACTACAACAATGTAAATGAAAAGATCAACCACAAAGTCATTAAAACTTAATGTTGCAAAATTATAAAGAATAATTTTAATGCCACCCCTCCCCCAAAAAAAGAATGAGAAGAATCCCTCACTCCTTTGCAGAGGTTGGGGTCCTTGGATAGGGAATATTACTTATAATGTAAGATCTTTAAATGTATTGATTAGCTATGATGAATATTTTTCTCTTTTACAAATTCTTTATTAGGGGGGCAGCTAGGTGGCCCAGTGAATAAGAGCGCTGGCCCCAGACTTGGGAGGACCCAGGATCGGGTTCTAGCCTCAGAAAATGAGCACTCACACATAAATAATGACTGGCCGTGTAACCTTGAGCAAGTTACTTAACCCCAATTGCTTAAAAAATTCTTTATTAGGGATGGCTTTCTGGGAGGAAGAGGAGAGAAATATAGAAGATATTAAAAGGTAAAAATAAAAAATTTAATTAAAATTGATATCTATAAATATATGTAAACACACATATATGTGTATGTGTCTATATACATATGTATATATATGCACTCAGAGGCATACATATATGTGTTTGCATAGAATTAGCTTTGTTTTGTGTTGGGTGTTCGTTAGAGGTTAAAGGGAAAAGTCTAGTGATTTTATCAGTGTTTAGAGTTCTAGTGCTGAAGTGTATTTCATAGAAGTTGATTGGCTACTTGGCTGCTATGCATACCCTAAGAGAGATGCCTGAGCACTGAGCATTGCCATCCATCTGCTGTGCCACTCCACCCTAAGGACCATGGGGTCTTTTTAACTCACTTGGAGCTGAAACCTTCCATATGTATTATCTCTGGCATTAAAATCCTTGAGAATAGGAACAATCTTACTTTTCTCTTTCTATTCCCAGAACTTAGCATAGTGCTTGTACATACTAAACATTTAATAAATGACTTATTCATTCATTCATAAGTCAGAAATTATTGATTGAATGACAAATCAAAAGTATAAGTTGAGCTCAAGAGACCTTAAAAATTCTTTAGTCATTGGTCTCATTTTGTAGATGAGGAAACAATGACATAGAGGAGTTAAATGACCTGCCTGGTGACAGAGCCAGCATTTGAACTCTGGTCCTGAGACTTTATTTTTGCAATCATTCTACTGTCCCACTCTGCCTCCATTTATCCCACATTAGAAATATGAAAGCAGTTACTATTGCCCAAATTTTCTTACTTGGTAATCTCATCTGCTCCCATGATTTCAATTAATATTTCTGTGCATGTGATTTCCAGATCTCCATATTCAGCCCTAGTATATCTATTGGAGAAGGGAATGTCAAACCCCTCCAGTATCTTTGCCAAGAAAAGCCCAAATGGGGTCATGAAGAATAGGACGATACTGAAACAACTGAACAGCTACAAATAACAAAAACATTATCTCCGGACCTCCAACCTCATATCATTAACTGCTTATTAAACACTAAAATGGAATAGAAATCTCGAACAATATGTGTCCAAAAGAGAACTCTTTCCTCAAAATAATACCGGTCTTCAGAACTTCTGTACATCTGATGAAGGCACTGATTAACCAGTCAGTCAGGGAGCATTTATTAAATGACAGCTGTGTCCCAGGTCCTGCACTGGGCAACAGGGATACACAGATGCCACCATCCTTCTTTTTTTTCAGGGCTGCATCTCTGAGTTAGCCCTGACTTCTCACTCTTCCTCACCTCACACATCCATTTGGTTCCTATTTTGTCATTTTGTCATACAGCATCGTTAGTATCTGTCCCTTTTCTTCCGCTCACATAGCTACCACCCTAGTTATGGCCCTCATCACCTATCACCTGAGATGTCACATTAGCCCTCTAATTGATTTTTCAGCCCATTCCTTCCCTTTAAGTACATCTTCCACCCAGCCAATGAGTTTTCTAAAACATAGCTCTGACCAGTAATTCCCCTGCACTTTAAAGTCAATCGCCTCCTTATTGCCTCCAGGATAAAATGTAAACTCCGCATTGACATTTCAAGCTTTTCAGAAGGCAATCTTAACCTTCCCAGTGAGGATTATTACGTTGGTCACTACTCTTTGTGCACAGTGTGGTTCAGCCAAATAGATCTTCCTGTTTTTCCTTACATCTGAACCTCCATATCCTGTCCTCGAAGCTTTGGATGTGCTGTACCTCATTCCCATAATGCACTCCCTTGCCTCTCCCTCTTAGGATTCGCTATTCTTCTCAAGAGTCAGCTCAAGCATCACCTTCTACATGAATCCGTTCCTCATTTCTCTGGCTCCTATCACTCATCCTCCTCAAATCACCTGCATTTATTCAACACATTCTATATGGTCTTACTTAAGTATACGCAGGAGGATTGACTTCCTACTGGGCGAGGGCAGGGGCTATTTCCTTTTTTTTTTTGCATTCCGTTGTAGACACAGTTCCTAGAATGTAGCAGGTATATGCAAATTCTTGCTGCTTAATTGATGGATTTGAAATCTCACCATGATGGTCTTGGACACTTAGGGATTGTGATAACTCTCTATCAGGTGCAGAGCAGATTCTACTGGATTCTTCAATGACACCTGATTCCTATGGCATATCAAACGTGAAATCAATTCCTGCTTTTTTGGAAGAGCTGACAACTCTGACAGCCTACTTAAAAAATGACTGTCTCGGGGCAGCTAGGTGGCGCAGTGAATAGAGCGCCGGCCCTGGAGTCAGAAGGACCTGAGTTTTGGATCTGGCCTCAGACACTTAACCCACACAAACAAAAACCTAGCCGTGTGACCTTGGGCAAGTTACTTAACCCCAATTGCCCTAAAAGGGGCGGCTAGGTGGAGCAGTGAGTAAGAGCGCCGGCCTCGGAGTTGAGACGACCAGAGATCAAATCCGGCCTCAGAAAATGAGCACCCACGCATAAATAATGACTAGCCGTGTAACCTTGAGCAAGTTACTTAACCCCAATTGCTTAAAAAAAAAAATGACTGTCTCTTAAACCAGAAAATTTGAGATTGTAGAGGAAAGGCACTGTCAAAACAAAGGCAAAACAATCATTATCAGATAAAGACCATGTATTTTGTTTTATTGTTGCAAATGGTCAATGACCAATTGAGTCTGATGTCAGAAAGATCCAAGGGATAAGGTCAATAGTGACTTCTGGAGAGCAAGATGTACAATTGGGAAGGAAAGGCTGTCACAGTCTGAGAGAAGGTCATTGGCTTTGGGTTCTACATTATGGATTGTTGATGTAAAGAGAACCAGATGATCAGCAGCAGCCCCCAGAGCTCCCACAGCAGCCCCCAGAACTCCCACAGCAGCCCCCAGACTGCTGGCTGCGCCCACTGCCACTGTCACAGCACTCAGACCTCTGGTGCCTGCGTCTGTGGGATCTTCTGTGATGGGAAAAGAGGCAGCAGCCACCCCCAGAGCCAGAGCTGCAGCATCCCCCAGAGCTGGAGCCACAGCATCCCCCAGAGCTGCAGCATCCTCCAGAGCTAGAGCCACAGCAGGAAGAGACTGGAGGAGGGCAGGGAGCCTGGGGAGGACACTTGGGGGGACATTTGGGTGGGCATTTGGGAGGGCACTTGGGAGGACATTTGGGTGTCTGACACTTAGGAGGACACTTAGGGGGGCACTTAGGGACCTGGCACTGTTGCTGGCTTTGCTGGCAGGACATCTTGGTGGGAATTCAGTAAACCTGAAAGATAATAAAGAAGTTCAATTAAATCTAAGCTACAGATTTGTTTCTATCAAGGATCAATGCTTACTATGATGGTAACCGGTATCTTTAGAAAGGAATAACTTTTTCCCCTTTTAAAATTTGTTTAGGTTAGAATATGAAGCCTGGGAATTAACACCTACAAAGAATATCCAGGACCATGGAACCCAAAGCACCCAGGCAATGAAGGCCTAGATTGATCCTGATGGATGAGGATCCCATAATCCTTTCTCTTGCAGGGCTTGGCCCTACAATACTCTCAGAATTCACTATTGTCTCTCAAGTCACTGCCAAATAATCACTGTCCCATGAACTTGCATCTCTCCTCTTTGTAGACCTTTGCCCCCCTTTCCTTTTCTTTCCTTTGTCCCAAGCCATTGACAATTTCAGTATTTATCAGTGATAGGATACATATTTATGGACACATGCAGAAATTCTTGAAAAAAAGGATAGAAAGATAGAGAGGGCTAAACTTTTATCTGAAACAAGGTAGTTCAAAGCCTTGTCTTCTCTAACATCATCGTCCACATTTTAATTTAAGAGTTACTTAAAACACAATAGTACAAAGTTTTCCTTCTAAATGGATCATTGTTTGCTCCTCATTTGTGGAAGAAACTTTCCTTACCTGACTATTTTTTTAAACTTTTTTTTTTTTTGCTTTTTGGAAGACAATTGGGGTTTAAGTGACTTGCCCAAGGTCACAGGCAAGTTTTTGTGTTCAGTATCTGAGGCCAGATTTGAACTCAGGATCTCCTGACTCCAGGGCCGGTGCTCTACTCACTGCACCACCTAGCCACCCCTTATTTTTGCTTCTTTGTTCCTGAACACTTCCTCCTCCTAGGACAATCTCAGAAGACCCTTGGTTACATTTTCTGGGTGGTCCAACCACTAATTGGATTTGAGGGCAGGTATGCCCCTGCACAGTAGGTCCCTGCATCCTTTATAGGACCTGATCTTTCTATAATGCTGTGCCCAAACAACACCATGTAATATTCACATCATAGTTACTTGTGATGCCTCCACTTCCATTCTGCTATGGCTGTACCACCAAGGCCAACTCAAGACTTTGTACTGTTATGTTATTCTGACTTGTCAATTCATTTGTATAGAATGCCCCTTCTGTCAATATGGATTAGCAATTATTTTGAAATTTACAATAAAAGACATTTATATTTGGTCTAATCTGGCCCAGGGACACACAGCCAATATATATGTCTTCTGACTGAAAGGACAATACAAGGCTGCTTTTCACATGTTAGTAACCACTGGCAATATCCAAAGTTTCCAAGAGAAAATTATTTCCTTATTGTACCTTATGCTATTTCAAACATAAAATTAAGTTTGACATTTTATCAACACACATCGGCCATCTGTGTATTTTGAAGAAGGTAAATTCTATAGAATTTCTATTGACATGTAAGTATGAGTGGGCACCCTCCCTAAAAACTGACTGGCCACATCCTTAGATATATCGGTCATTCACAAAATTTCCTGGAATTCAGAACACAACTGCTCCCTCTTCCTCTAGATACTAGGCCCATTCCTTGTGGCTTTAAAGGGAAACCCAGATAGTTTTTGATCTAGAACAAATACAAAAGACAATACACCTCTATTCCTCATTGGCTCACTTCTCTACCTTCTTAACCCTTCCCTATTATTTCTGGTGCCTCTCCCCTCTTCCTTTATCCCTTACCACTCTTTCCCTCCTCTTTCTCTTGGGTGCTGTCACTTCTCTTGAAACCCTCTGACCAAAAATCTTCTGCTGGGCTTTGAATCACTTACCCTGATCGCAGACTCTGTAGGATTTCTCCTGGTGGAGGCAGGTTATCTGAAACATTAGTGCCAGAGACAGCTTTTATAGAGGCTCTCCAGGCTCTGCTGCTGCCACGAGACTCAGCTCTAGTGGGAGGAGAAGGCTCTTACACAACCCAAGGCATGGGCCAGGTAAGTGTCATATGCCAAATGCTTCCCACATGATAGTCAATTCTTGGCATTCTCCAGTCCATCCTCTCATGACTCCCACTCAGGTCACCACTATTCTGAGGCTGCTCTTCCACAACCAAGTCACCTCTCTATGCAGTGCCTTCAGACAGGTAAAGTCTTAGCTCAATTTGGAATACACTGTCCTGTTTCACCATCCCAACCTCGAAGTATCTTAGAAACCTGTTATAGGCTGATGAAGCAGAGAGCTCATCACTTCCTGAGACTGGAGGTCACTGTCTCTGTTCCACTCAAATCTGTCTGTCTGTCTTTCTAGACAGCTAGGTGGCTAGCCCGGTGGACTCAGATTTAGAAAGACTGAGTTTGAATCTTCTCTCAGATACTTCCTAGTTGTATGATTTTGGGCCAGTCACTTAAACTCAGCTATAGTCTTCTAATCTATAAAATGATAACACCTACTTCGCAGGGTTACTGTGAGGATCAAATGAAATAATAATCATAAAGCACTTAGCATTGTGCCTGGTACATAGTAGGCACCATATAAATCTTAATTATTGTTTTAGTTTTTATTATTAAATAGTAGAACTGAAGCCAGACAGAGCCAAGGAACAGGGTCAATAATGCTTCTTTAGACCACAGTCTACAGAACAAATATCTCAGGAAGATGGCAGATTAATAAAAAAGGAGGGCAATTGCAGCCTGACATAGGGTCTTTGGCTTTTGGTTCCATCTTGCTGCTTCTTAGGAGAGAAACAAATTAGTAGCAGCAGCAGCAACAGCAACAGCTCCCAGTCTGCTGCTACATCCACTGCTACCTTCTGAACTCTTGCACCATCATCTGGGAGAATCTCCTGTGATGGTGGAAGGAGAGGCAGCAGCCACCTCTAGACCATGAGCCAGAGCAGAGGTCAGAGCCTCAGCATCCTCCTATCATTCTCAGTTTGCACCATAGTGGCCTCTTGAATCACAGCATGGACAGGATGGAGGAAGGCATGGGGTGGAGTGCAATGGTGTGGACACTTGAACAGATACTTGCTTTGTGCCATTTGCTTCCACCCATTTCTTTCTGTCTTCTAGGATTTAAGATGTGCATCCCTAATCCCTTTTTTAATCCTTATTTTATCTGATGGTCCACTTGAAGACAACAATCATGTCCGAAGTTCTCTAATTCTTCACTTCTCTAGGCTAAATATCTTCAGAAGCTCCTCAGGAATTCATGTTTTTTAAAAAAATTATTTGCTTACTTTTAGTTTACAATATTCAGTTCCACAATCCCTTGAATTCCAAATGTTCTCTCCTCCCTGCCATGGTGGCATGCAAATTGATATAGATTCTATAAATACCTTTGCATTAAACATTAGTCAAGTTGTAAAGAAGAGTTATAACCAATGGAGTGAACAATGAGAAAGAAGGAACAAAACAAAACAAAAAAGAGAGAGAACAAGTAGTTTGCTTCAATCTGCAATCAGACTCTGTAGTTCTTTCTCTGGATGTGGATATCCCTTTCCATCATGAGTCTTTTGGAATTGTCTTATAGTGTTACATTGCTGAGAGGAGCCCAGTCTATCAAAGTCAGTCATCACAGATATGATGTGTCTATAATTGTGTACAAAGTTGTCCTGGTTCTGCTCCCCTCCCTCAGCATCAGTTTATACAAGTCTCTCCAGCTTATTATGAAGTCTGTCTGCTCCTCATTTCTTATAGCACAATAGTATTCCATTACATTCATATACCATGACTTGTTTAGCCATTCCCCAATTGATGGGCATCCCTTTGATTTCCGATTCTTTGTCACCACAAAAAGAGCTGCTACAAGTATTTTTGTACATATAGGTTATCAGCTTCATGTCCACTCTCTGAACACTCTCTAGTTTTCAATGTTCTTCCTAAATTTGGGTCTTCTGAGCTAAATAAATACTTCAAATTAGTTTTGACAGGTCAAGAGTATAGTGGGACCATCACTTTCTTACATCTGGAAGCTATGTTTCTTTCATCCATAAGAGAGGATAAGCTTTCTTAACTGCCACATTTTACAAATGATTTATGTTGAGTTTATAACCAACAGAAACCCTCTAGTTCCTTTAAAGATTAACCACCACCTGACCATGCCTTTTCTACTTTCTATGGGAAGTTTTCTTGAACCCAAGCAAAGACTTTACATTTATCTGTATTCAAATTAACCTTAATTAATTAAACCAAATGTTCTATTCTGCCAAATTCTTCCTGACTCCTGACTCTCCCAATTGATTAGCTGTACCTCCGAGTACATCTGCAAATTTGGTAAGCACGCCATCTTTATCCAGTTCATTAATTTAAAACAGCAAAGGGACAAAGAAACTTTGCTGGGAAACTTCAGGGTACCCCTGAAATACTTTTAAAGTTAATATCAGCCATTAATAGCTCCTTTCCAAGAAGTCTTTTCCAACCAATTTTAATTCTAGTGTCTTCCCTCTTAATTTGTTATTCAGTTGTTTTAGCTGTGTCCTATTCTTCGTGATTCCATTTGGGGTTTTCTTGGGAAAGATACTGAAGATGTTTGCCATTTTCTTCTCCAGTTCATTTGACAGATGAGAAAACTGAGGCAAACAAGGTTAAGTGACCTGTCCAGGGTCACACAGTAGTAAGTGTGGCTTTGAGCTCAGTAAGATTTGATTTGAACTCAGGTGTTCCTCACTCTAGGCCTAGCACTCTATCTACTATACCATCTAGCTTGCCCAGTGGTCCTTTATGCTTTTACCCTTTTCTTTGTCCCAAAATAGCCAAAAACAAGCAAATACAAAATGTTTTATTCATTTGTTTGTTCTTCAATCTTACTTGACCAGATAAGGTTCCACAAACGGGTGATAATGCAACCTATAGATATCAGACAATAGAGTCAACCATTTTTTTTAATTTGAAGAAATATATGAATTATGAAATTATTAAGAAAAATATGAATTTCAACTTTACTATAAATTCAAAGAACTAACCTTCAACTAAAAACCAGGGTTTTCATAGACAAAAGAGTTTTGACTCTTTCTAAGAAGTTAACCTAGAAGGCTCCATATTTAGTAATGACCACTACTCTGATCCGTTTTGGGAATCTTTGCTTGGATCAGTCAAAATAAAGATGATCTCCATGATGATAATGATTTAACTAATGCTTGTGTAGATGGGGATACAGATGCTCAGGCTGTAGATAATGAAGATGAGGATGGAGATGGTGATGACAATCTAATACCAAGGAAGACTTCCTGCTGACACATAGCTCATATAACTTCTTTTTCTTCAGGAACTTCTACTGACACTACCCAGGAAAAACAATAAAAGATCTTTCTTGGGATGTGGTCTTGGAAATATCTGCCTATCTACTTTGTCACCTTAATTATAAGGAGTGAGCAACAGTAGAACTCAGTACCAATCAATGTTGACTATTACAGATATGAGGTCATTGATGAGTTCAATTCTACCACCTAGTCAATCAATAAACATTTGCTGAGTGTCTCTACATTCCCAGGCCAAACACTGCATTCAATATAAGAGATAGAAATAGAAAAGCGATAAGGGTCCCTGCTCTAGAGAAGTTCACATATTAGTTGGGGGAGACAACAACAACAACAACAACAACAACAACAACAACAACAACAACAACAACAACATAATAATAGTAATAGTTAATATTTATATAGCACTCACTACATGTTAGACATTAGGCTGAGTGCTTTACAATTATGTTGTTTGATCCTCACAATAAGTATTGGAAGTAGACACTTATTTTTTATAGAGGAGGAAAATGAAACTTACTGGGTTTATAGTGGTAAAGTGACTTGCCTAGGGTCACATACTTGCCCAGTAAGTGTCTGAGGCCAGATTTGAACACACTAAGATGAATTTTCTGGACTTCAGCTCTAGCACTCTACCCACTATGGCACCACCTTGTTGTCTCCTAAAACTAATAGCTGTCTGTATTTTGGCAATTAAATGGGCCTGGAGTCAGGAAAATTCCTACCTCAATCATTTACAATCATTGACCTTGAGAAAGTTACTTAATCTTTGTCTGCCTTAGTTTCCTCAGCTGTAGAAAGAGGATAATAATTGCACCTACTTCACAGAGTTGTTGTGGTGATCACATATCAATAATATATACAAATTTTGTAATAAAATTATATATAATAACATGTATATTATATATAATATATGTAACATTATTACATATAACATTGTAATAAGTGTTATATAAATGCTGGCTATGATGATAGTCCTCTGGAAAGAGGAATACTTAATGCTCTGGTGGACAAATATATAGACATGAGGGTTTTATAGCCTCCAACTCAAGGTCATTGAACAAGTACGAAGTATACCAATGCCAAATTCCAGAAGTCCTTATTTTAGATAATCATTATTTTATGATCCTGATTCAGAATAAAAAAGGCATGCTATATCTCTCAACACAATTCTGGGAAGTAGAGGTTTGGTTTCTAGGTTTTCTTTCTGGTATTATGGAATCCTTGCAGACTCAGCACATATTTAGTGAATTATGTTACTCAGTGGTGGAGAAAGGACCAGATCACAGAAGCACAGAATGTTAGAGTGGGAAGAAACCTCAGAGGTCAATTCTTCTTGCATATCTCATAAAGAGAATCCCTATAAAAGCATACCTGACAGGTGGTCATTCAGACCCTGCTTGAAGACCTAGCAGAGAGAAAGAAAAAGCACTGCCTCCTGACACAGCCCATTCCACTTTTTACTTTTTTTCTTTCCTTTTGCTTTTTGGAGGTGGAAGGGCAGGGCAATTGGGGTTAAGTGACTTGCCCAAGGTTAGACAGCTAGTAAGGCTTAAGTGTCTGAGGCTGGATTTGAATTCAGGTTCTCCTGACTCCAGGGTTGGTGCTCTATTCATTTCACCACCTACCTGACCCCCCTGTTCCACTTATTTTTAAAATGTTTTTTAAAAGAATTTGTTTTAGACTCAAGGACCAGAACACAAATACAGAATAGAGAAAAGAGACAAAAACATATCATAAACTTAAGTATTGGAACTTAAATACAAAGAAAGAAAGAAAAAAGCACGTTGTGTATATAATAGAACATAAGGATTCAAAATATGTAACCATACATTTTCATTTCAAGAAAGCCTGTATGATAAATAATACATGTTGTATTGAAAATTGTCCATCTTTTCTTTTCTTCTTTGTAAGTTTTCTTTTATTCTCCGCTGTGCACCTTTTTACTTTGTTCTTTTTTCCCCTCCCCATCCTCCCAAAAGGCTACAATAAAGTTTAGATATGTTTCTCTATAGCTATATATATATATATATATATATATATATATATATACATACATACATACATATATATATATACATACATATATCTATTTCACTTATAAATAAATCTAATTATTACCGTTTTTTCCTAGAATCAAGTTTAAATTTGCCTCTTTATAATGTTGACCCTAAGGACCTCTTTCTTTTTTTCTGTACTGCACAGAATGTGATTAATTTCTCAAGCACATGACAAGGCTTCAGTTACTTGGAAGCAGTTATAACCTTTTTCCCTGGTCCTCCCTTATAGAGATCAAATTTCCCCATGTCATCAGCCTATCCTCATAAGTCATGACTTCAAAGTTCTTTACAATCTTGGTTTTCTTACTCTGGATACATTTCAGCTAATTAAGATCATTCCTTATTGGTGACCCCAAAACTGAATCCAATATTCCAGATGTATTTTGATCAGGATAGAGTACAATGGTCCCACCCCTTCCTTACTCCAGGTAAGTTTTACCTTTCAATGTTGCCTATGACTGTGATAGCTCCTTTTAGATTCCATTTCACAGTCTTGACTCATCTTGAGATGATTCCTCAGGAGAGACTCATCATATCTCCAGCTTCCAAAACTTTGCCTTCAAATCCCCCAGTGCCCTGTGACTCTTCCCAGCCTACATATCTTGAGAAGCAGCTTAAGCTAATTTGAATATCCTCACCCAGTTGTCTCCAGGGTGACTCATGAGGAGTTGAAGGATGATTAGAGAGAAGCTGAGAAATTAAAGCACAGTCCAGGGGAGAGATTTCAGATCACACGACATACTTCTGATTTCATGAGTCCTGTTTTGTTTAATTTGTTTTCTTTCTTTTTCTTCTCTGATCTGTGTATCTGCAAGGGAAATTTGTAATAATACACTGATAGTGAGATTCCCACATTTCCTGGTTGGGGTTAATATAAAAGAAAGGGAAAAATTCCCCGTGTTACATAGGACCAATGAGAACTTCTGAAAACAGTTCTGAACTAGAGGAGGGGAGGGGGACTTGTCCAGAATGACACTAACCAACCAACAAAGCAATTAGCATTTATTGAGTGCCTATTATGTACCAAGCACTATGCCACACTCTCGGGATACAAAAAGAGGCAAAAGATAGTCCCAGCCATTATGGAGGGGTGCTAGGTGACAGAGTGGATAGAGCACAGGGCCAGGAGTTAAAAAAAAAACAGCCCCAGACACTTACTCACTGTGTGACCCTGGGCAAGTCACTTCACCCTGTTTACCTCAGTTTCCTCATCTGTCAAATGAGCTGGAGAAGGAAATGGCAAACCACTCCAGGATATCCGCTGAAAAAAACCCGAATGGGGTCAAAAAGAGTCAGACATGACTGAAACAACTGACCAACAACAGCAAACCCTCAAGGAGGGACATTACAATCTAATGGAAGAAATCGTTTTCAAACAAATGTACAAAGCAAGCTGTACACAGGATAAATAGGAAATAATTAAAAGAGGGACAGTATTGGAATTAAGAGGGGCTTGGAAAGGCTTCCTGTGGAAGGTAGGACTTTAGTTGGAACTTAAAGGAAGTCAGACTTGAAGGGAGGTCAGTAGGGGGAGAGACTGGAGAAAATCTCTGTAGCTGAGAGATGGAGAGCCTTTTCTGTGGAACAGCCAGGAGTCAGTGCCACTTGGTCATTGGGAGTGGGGGGAAGAAGACTGGAAAGGTAGGAGGGGCTGAGTGATGAAGGGCTTTCAATGCCAAACAGAAGCACTCATCCGCTGCATTTTCAGCAGCCAATCAATATAATCCCACTGTGATAGGAGTGGGAGCTGTGAGCATTAACGATTACATTTTAGTGTAAGGAATGAATGGTGAAAATGTCCCCTTCAATATCAGAAGATAAAAGTAACAGAGCCAGGACCTATCTTTGGGCTATGAGATCATCAATAACAGACTGCTGTGGACCCCCTGGGGCAGATGTCAAGTACAGTAGTCCAGAGGGAGCAAAATTCATTGACTGCACCTGTTATCTAGTTGAATCGATAGAACCTTCCCAGGTCTATAGAGAGACACCTGAAAGGGGGAGAGAGGTATTCTGGGAGATTTATAACTGCTCATCCTACCTTAGACACAAGACTCCTTAAAAAGATTATATTCTTCATAGATAAAGAAGGTATTGGAGTATGGGAGGAGACTATTTGAGTGTGAGACCTTCTCCCCTTCTATTAGTAACCTCATAGAATAAACACAAGGATAGACCAGATGGTATATGGTCCAGTCTGAGTGTACTCACCATAGAAAACCATATTTATTTTCAAGAGGCATTTTTAGGTTGCCCAGAGAAGAGCAATATTGCTAGGATTTGTCAAACAAATGTTGCAAGCTAGCAGAGGACACAGCACCTCAGGGGTCCTGCTTCTGATGTTTTTTTGTGCCTTAAAGATTGACTGTCTATGATGCTTAAGGTGGCACAGTGGGTAGAGCAAAGGGCCAGGAGTCAGGAGGACCTGAGTTTGGGGGTTAAAAGCCTTTTTGGAGATAGGGGGGTAGGGGGGACATTCCCACATATCAAGTTCTTTTTTGTCTATTTTTAAAATAATATTTCCCCCAATTACATGTGAAGACAATTTTAGCATTCATTTAAAATTTTTGAGTTCCAAATTTTCTTCTTTCCTTCTACAGAATAGAATAAATAGAATTCTTCTACAGGATTTCCTTCTTTTCCTCTCCCTGAGATGGTAAGCAATTTGATATAGGTTAACTCTTCAGAATTCTTCATTATCTGGAGAAGCAATTGTAGAGAAGGGAGGTTAAAGGTTTAATGAATATAAAGTACTAGGCTAATGGTGGGGAACCTGTGGCCTTTTAGGTCCTTGGGTGAGGCCTTTTGCCGAATCCCAGTTTTACAGAACAAATCCTTTGATTAAGGAGATTCAGTCAAATTTGGATTCCATCAAAGGGCTGCATTTGAGGACCTAGAGGGCCACATGTGACCTTGAGACTGCAGGTTCCCCACCCCTGTTCTAGGCTGACCCAAGGTTTTGTAGACAATGAATGTTTATTGCAGCATCTTTGGGTACATGAAAAGTACTAATCACACCTGCTGATCAGGTTAAACAGCTAAGGAGACAGGCAAAGAGGTAAAACTGGAAACAAGGAAAGTAAATTGAGTAGGTCACTGATCCTCTCTAATTAAATGAATGAATGGATGGATGAAGCATTCATTAAATGCTTACCACATGCAGAGTATTGTACTAAATACTGAGAATATGAATAAAAAAGTAAGGCAGTCCAGGCTTTCTAGGAGCTTGCTTTCTAAGGGGAGGTGGGGCAGACAAGGTTACTGTAGAGGAAAATCTTATGGGAGAGTCTGAAGGCAGACCAGGTGTTCTTCAGCCTGCTGGTGCCTCTCGCATTCACAAGATAGTGATTTGGGTTTTAAAGCCAGCTGTAACTGGTAATTACCCAAACGATGTTTATGGAGCTCAATTTTATACGTAGACAGGCAATATCTTATTGTCTTATATTCTAGTAATTGTGTTGGATGCCAACCAGTCAGAGCTGCCCTGGCCCAAGCTGAATTCAAGTGTATATATTACAGGATGATTAAAAAATAAAAAAAGCGACCTGTGGCTTGGTAGGCTCTGGTTCGCAGGTCCTATTGTGTCAGAGACAAGGGGAGGTTCTATAGCCAGAGTGCAGGTGATAGATAACCCAAAGGGATCAAGGGCTATTCACAATTTTCCAAAAATAGAATAAAGCTACATAGCCAGGAAGCCCAGGATGAAAAAGGATGGGGATTTAGAGACTGTGAAACTTGTTAAGAAAAGAGCCTGATCACCAAAGAATTGATGGCGGGTCAGCAGAAGCCAATCTCTTCCTCCTCCTCCTCCTCCCCCTACTACTACCCAACATTTATATAGTGCTTACTATGTACAAGGAACTATTTTAATCACCTTACAATTATTATCTCATTTGATCCTTACAACAGCCCTGGGGGAGAAAGTGCTATTGTTATCCAGTCATTTCAGTCACATCTGACTCTTCTTGACCCCATCTGGGGTTTTCTTGGCAGAGATGGTGGAGTGCTTTGACATTTCCTTTTCCATATCATTTGACAGATGAGGAAATTAAGGCAAATAGGGTTAAGTGACTTGCCCAGGGTTACACAGCTTGTAAGGGCCTGAGGTCAGATTTAAACTCAGGGGTAGGGTCATTGGTCTTTGAGACTACATCTCTGCTTTTTGGTATATAGAGAGATCTGCAGCCACCACTCCCACAGAGCAGGAGCTACGTCATCCCCTAGAGCTGGACCTACAGAAGAAGGGCATAGAGCCCGGGGAGGGTGTTTGGGAGGACACTCAGACAGGCATCTGGAACGGCATTTAGGTAGACATTTGGGAGGGAGCTTGGGGTCTGGCACTACTGCCAGCTTCACTGCCAGAACATCTCTGTGCAAGTTTAGTGGAAAGATCATAGAGAAGGCACCCCAAACCAAGGCTAAGAACCTGCCTCTATTTGGGATCTATGCCCAGTGGATGATAACTAGTGTCTAGAATTCATTTGTTCAGAAAGGAAAGACTTGAGGAAGATTTTTGTTTTTGTTTTTTTTTCCTCCAACAAAAATTGTTTGGACTAGAACATGAGGCTAAGAATGGGCACCCAGGAAGAAAATCCAGGACAGATTGAGTCTGTGACACCCCAGAAAACAAGGCCATTATACAGATAGAGAATCAACCCAAGACAAGGGTCATTGTGAATGTAGATTTATTGTTGTAAAATGGATATCGATCAAAGGTGAGTAGTGTAACTAAGGGTAGGCAGATTCAAGGCACAGGATCAATAGGGTTTGGGGAGAGCAGGGGTGACACAGAGCGCTGTAGGAAGAAGTAGGTGAATCTGTAGACGGAAGGAGGTCATTGTTGGCCTTGGGTTTCACATTGCTGGTTCTTGGAGCAGAAAGAGTCAGATGATCAGCAGCAGCCCCCAGAGCTCCCACAACAGCCCCCAGACTGCTGGCTGCTCCCACTGCCACTGTCACAGCATTCAGACCTCTGGTGCCTGCGTCTGTGGGGTCTTCTGTGATGGGAAAAGAGGCAGCAGCCACCCCCAGAGCCAGAGCTGCAGCATCCCCCAGAGCTGGAGCCACAGCATCCCCCAGAGCTGCAGCATCCTCCAGAGCTAGAGCCACAGCAGGAAGAGATTGGAGGAGGGCAGGGAGCCTGGGGAGGGCACTTGGGAGGGCACTTGGGGGGGCACTTGGGAGGGCATTTGGGGGTCTGGCACTTGGGAGGACACTTAGGGGGGCACTTAGGGGCCTGGCACTGCTGCTGGCTTTGCTGGCAGGACATCTTTGCAGAAGTTCAACCTGAAAGGCAATACAGGAGACACATAAAACCCAGGCTAAGTATTTATTTCCATTTGGGATCAATGCATGAAATGATGATGACTAATGTCTAGAATCCATCCTTTTCTAAAAAGACACACCTAAGGAAGTGTTTCCTCTAATAAAATGTTTTTGGGTCAGAATATGAAGCCAAGGACTAACCATCAGTGAAGAATGTTTAGACCTCACTGTTTCCTTCTTTTTTTGAACTCAACCCCATAACATCCTAAGGATTCACCTTCTTCTATCATGCTACTGCCAAATGGAGATGGCACCTGGACCTCCCACCCTCCTCTCTCTCTCTATTTGTCCCTTTTCACCTTTCTCAGTCCCAAACCAACAATTGTTTTAATATTTATCAGGAATGACCCAAAGTCTACCACAAAGCACAGATGTCTGAGGTTGCCTCATATCATCTCAAATTAATGTAAAGTTTTACATTTTAGCAGCCTATTACTGATATGTATACACACACATATATGCACAAAGAGAGGAGGGGGTTAAGTTACACAGAATCTCTATTCACACATACACATAGTTGTTTTAGATGGAAAGACAAGCTCCCTATGACTGCCTGGGTGCATCCTTAGGCTCCAAGGCAACTTTTCCTGGAACAGACTACAATTACTCACCTTTCCTCTAGACCAGGGTAGGGAACCCACAGCCTTGAGGCCACACATGACCTTCTAGATTCTTAAGCATGGTCTTTTAACTGAATCCAAATTTTACAGAACAAATTAGACCAACACAAATCCAAAGAACAACAAGCTTCTGTTCTTCACCAAATTAATTTCTCATTCTGCTTGTTCCTGGTCTCTATTTTTACCTGCCTGGATCCCTTTTTCATCTTTGCTTCCCATCCTCATCTCTTTCTCCTCCTTTTTTTGTCTCCCTCATCTCCTCCTGAAATACCCTTTTTTGAAGCCTTGCCTTGGATTTTGAAGTACTTACCAGATGAGAGACACTGATAAACTGGTCCTTGAGGAGGCAAATTGTTTGAGGAGTCAGTGCCAGAGAAACCTTTTATAGGGGTTCTCCAGGCTCAGTTGCTGCCATGAGACACAGCTCTAGTGGGAGGAGAAAGCTCTTTCACAACCCAAGGCATGTGCCAGGTAATTCTTGACATTCTCCAGCTCCATGCCCTCATGACTCCCAGTTGGCTATCATCATTCTGAATTTGCTTCTCAATGACCTAGTGGTCTGTCTGTCTATCTATATGTTTGTCCATCTCTTAGGAACCTTCACATAAATGAAGTATTTGCCCCCATTGGGACATGCTCAATCCTCCCTTCCATTGTCTTGGATATCTACCCTAACCCCAAAGTGGCTTGGCAACCTCCAATGAAGTCAGGATGTGGAGAAATTCATTCTTTTCTAAGAATCCAAAGGTCCTATTCACTGCCCTATAACCACCTATCCCTTCTCTGATTACCCTTGTGGAAGCCCAGCCCTGCATGCCTGTTATTTCATATGTCTAAGTCAACTGGTCTATTTTTAGGTGGTGTCTACACAACATGCCCTTTAAGAATTTAGGTCATTCCACTATGGCCATCTTTCAGTAGTGGAATACCCAAGGAACACCCAAGTATGAGTTTCAGAGGAACCTCTGATTCACTCATGATAAGTCATTGAATTCAGGGAGTCCCCAGTTGCTATCTAGTTCAAAATATGCTTGAAAAAGAATTTCCTTTACCACATACCAGACAAGTGTTTTTTTTTTTTCCAGATTTTGCTTAAAGACCTCCAATGGGTTGAATCTTCCTTCATTGGTCCAAATCTTTCCATGTTTTTCTAAATCAACCAGCTCATCATTTCCTACACCACAGCAGTATTTAAACACAATCACACCTTGTCTGAGAGACTGTCTACGAAAGTTTCTTCCCAATTTTCCATATTCCTTCTGTTCTTGGCTACATTGGTTTAATTTATACAGGAAAGTTTTAATTTAAGATAGTAAAAATTATCCATTTTACATTCCAACAATACTCTTCCTTTATAATATAGTTTCAGGTCTCTCCTTCCTTTACATCTTTTCCCCCTAGTTTCTTTGACATTCCTGACCTTTTGTTCTTCCAAATGAACTTTGTTATTATTTTTTTCTAACTCAGTGAAATAATTTTTGAGTAATTTAATTGGGGTGGCATTGGATAGATAGATTAGCTAGGTAAAATTGTCATTTTTTTATTATATTGACTTTTCCTACCCATGAACAATAAATATTACTCCAACTATTTACATTTGACTTTATTTGAATAAAAATATTTTATGTTTATATTCATGTAGTTCCTGTGTCTGTTTTGGCAGGTATACTCTTGGGTATTTTATTCTCTTTAGTTTGGTCTAAAACAATATTGAATAATATTGGTAACACATAGGTTAGTTTTTGTATTTTTCTCTTTTCATTAAATCTATTTTAGCTTTTACTTTGTCTGAGATCATGATTACTATTTCTGTTTTTTTACAAAATAAATTCTACTGCAGTCCTTTATTTTATCTTTATGTGTATCTCTCATTTTTATTGTGTTTCCTAAAAGCAACATATTATTGAATTCAAATTTTTAATCTGCTACCATTTGGGATTTTTCTCAGAAGGGATACTAGAGTGGTTTGCTATTTCCTTCTGCAGCTCATTTTACAGATGAGGAAACTGAGGCAAACAGGGTTAAGTGAATTGCTCAAGATTGCAGAGCTAGTAAGTGTCAGAGACCAGATTTCAAGTCAGGGAAATGAGTCTTTCTGACTCCAGGCCCAGCACTCTAGGAACTATGATGCTGCCTAAATGCTCCAAATTAGACTTACATCTTGGCAAAGCCACTATGCTCTTTTGTGAACACTACTTTCCTTTCTAGATGCTACTTAAAATCTTTTTAATAATACATCATAAGATTTTATGAGGAATCTGAATCAAACTCAGTCTTCTACTTTAGACATTCCCTCATAATCTCTCTCTCTCTCTCTCTCTCTCTCTCTCTCTCTCTCTCTCTCTCTGTCTCTGTCTGTCTCTGTCTGTCTCTGTCTCTGTCTCTCTCTCTGTCTCTCTCTCTCTCTCTGTCTCTCAACTTGAGAGAGATTTCTCTTTATCCAATTCTGTGGCACTTCTGCGGTTCTTCCTGATTTTATTAAAGGTCACTAACTTGTCTTGGTGTTCATATCTGCCAGTTTTTTCACAGCCATTTTTTTCTGCCCCATGATGGGCCCCATGAGGGACAAGAAACTCAACAAGGGAGTCAGGTGCTGTTATAGTACTGTCCCAAAGTCATTCATCATATTTGTTCGAGCCATACAAGCTAAAGCTTTATCTCACTGGCAGAGAAAAGAGAAGCTAAGGACTTTCTTTACCTCTTACTTTACTGAAAAAAAGAACTGCATCCAGCTTTACTAAAAAAAAACATTGAGGTCATTTGATGTGGGTTCGCTTTTCTCCCTCTCTCTTCTTCTCAAAACTAGTGACAGCTGGGACAGCAAACAGAGCACTGGGCTTGGGGTCAGGAAAATCTAAATTTAAATTCCACCTCAGACATTTATTAACGGTGTGACCCTGGGCAAGTCGCTTAACCTCTGTCTTTTGTTTTCTTTGTATCCCCAGAGATTAGCACAGTTCCTGACACATAGAGGGTGCTTAATAAATGTTTACTGACTGACCACCTGCCTTTCCTCATATCCCCGGCTACTAGTGCCCTTTCTATAAAACTATCATGTTTTAAAGATTACTACACACACACACACACACACACACACACACACACACACACAAACATATGTGTCTATGTAAGTCATTTTAAAAATATTTATTTTATTTTGTTATATTTGCATTCCAAGCTGTTTTCCTCCCTCTGTCCCAGAGAGTTACGATTAACTTTGTATTTATGCTACATGTTTTATATGCATTTGCTATGTTTCCAATTAGAATATAAGCTCATTATGAATAAGGTTAGAGTATTTTTTGTACTTGTATGCCTAATGTAATGGCTTGCACATAGTAGGTAATTACTAAATAATGGTTTATTAATTAAATAGTTCCTTTTTCCAGCCTCCCATCCATTGTAAGCAGTGATACTCTACCTGCTTCCATCAAGTACTTTCCTCCAAAATAATGGAGCAAAACAGTGGGAAACAACAAAAATTTTCTATTCATTCTTCAGTCTGTCTCAACCAGATAAGTCTTCAAACCAATTGCATACCACAAACCATAGACCTGGTACATTAAAACATTTTTTGTGTTTTCCTAAAATGTTACAGTTTGTTGACACATGAGTACCTTTGATATGACTTAGTGGGGTTAATAGATGAAGCCGGGCAGAGCAGAAAGGAATTTATCTCCCTAAAACTGTGGCTAACTATGTATTAATTCATCCAACTTCCCATCCATAGCCCTCACCACACTACACACACACATGACTCAAATACATTTCAATCATTACCAAGGAAACAGTGGATTAATTTAAAATTATAAGGAAGCTTTTACATCCTCAAAGTAGTTTCACCCACGTGTACGTGGTGAACTTGAGAGGTTCACATGTTTTCACAGTTACTCTTCCAAACATTCCTGGGGATTCTTGTCTGGAGCTGCCAAGATGATGATGCTATCGGTGATGACAATGATGCACCTGAGATTGTGGCTAATACAGATGCTGAAGATGCTCAGTATTTAGAGGATGAGGATGAGGATGAGAATGATGCCAGCTAAAATCAGGAGAGCTTGTGCCCATGCCCCATGACAAATACACCTTACTGGCTGTGTGATCCTGGAAAAGTCACTTAACCTCTGCCTACCTCAATTTCCCTTATCTAAAAAATTGTTATAACAATAGCACCAACCTCGAGGGTTTTTTTTTTTCAGGTACTTCCATGCCAGGGGGTCTTTCAAGAGAAAAGTAGTTTGGAAATGTTGAGTTGGTCTTTTCCCATCTCATCAAGCAATCATCACAGATACGTGTTAACAATTACAGAAACAGTGTCTGAAGAATTAAGCTCGGGTACTCAATCAATAAATACATATGAAAACTTATTCGTTGCAAGTCTCAAGGTCAGGCATGATGGGTTTGTGGTATAGAGAGGTTTGTAGCTGGAGTGGGGTAAACTACATATAAAAATGAGTAAGGTCTAGTTGATACACAGTTTTCAGTCTCATAGGGGAGACAGGGTCAAGCAGGCAAGCAATACACAAGTTATAAAACAAGTACTATGCTTCTTAGATAGTCTTAATTATTGAGTGGACATTGTCTCAGTCTAATTGAGACCAGTTAAAGCCCTTTGTTTTAGTCCCAAGGGCCATTGTAAGAGAGATCAAGGCAAGGTAGGTTTTCCAGTGTGATGGAAGGGGTCATTGAGCTCTAAGCAAGGAGGGACTTGACCCAATTTACCATCAGTGGAAGTGAGCACTTTAGGTGCAGGGGCGGGGGGTGCAATCTTTCAGATCCAAGATGAATGGTGATAACTCGGTGGTAGCAAGGAATTTTGATGCTGACCAAATAGAAGTTCAAATACTAGGTAACCAGAAGTCAGTTCATTATTATTTTTAAATAATTAATATTTAGTTTTCAGCATTCAATGCCATAAGATTTTGAGTTTTAAATTTCCTCCCCTACCTTGCATGAAATCTGATATAGATTCTACTTATACATTTATATTAAACATATTTTCACATTAGTCATGAAGAATTAAAACTAATGGGAGGAACCATGAAAAAGAAGAAATTAAAAAATAACAAAAGAAAAGGAAATCAAGTAATATGCTTCCATTTGTATTCAGACTCCAAAGTTATTTCTCTGGATGTGGATAGCATTTTACATTGTTAGTCTTTTAGAGTTGTCTTAGATCCTTGCATTGCTGAGAAGAGTAAGTCTGTCAAGGTCAGTCATTGCACAATGTGGCTGTTACTGTGTCCTCCTGGTTTTGCTCATTTCATTCAGCATCAGTTCATATAAGTCTTCCCCAGTTTTTCTGAAGTCGGCCTGCTCAGTATTTCTTATAGTGCAATAGTATTTCATTATATTCACATACCACAGTCAGTTTATTTTTATGAGAATACCATAAATGGGTAATTGTTAAAGGAACTCTATAATTGGTTTTTAGAGATCTTATGGATAATCTAGGATGACAGTAAGAGTTTTCCAAAACCAGAGATTTGAAAACCTCCATAATGGTTTTGGAAAGTGAGACTCAGGGATAATTCCGTACATGTTTAAGGAGAGATTCTATTGGCCTCATAAGTGGCTTCTGATTAATATAAGATAGAAATTTAGCACTCAGGTCAAAGGACTTGGGTTCAAATCCGAATTCTGATGCTTACTACGTTTTTGACTTTGGACAAGTCATTCTGACTTCTTCAACTTCCATGTTCTCATTTTTAAAATGAGGGGTTTGGGGTGGCTAGGTGGCGCAGTGAGTAAGAGCACCGGCCTCGGAGTTGGGATGACCCGAGATCGAATCCGGCCTCAGAAAATGAGCACCCACACACAAATAATGACTAGCCGTGTAACCTTGAGCAAGTTACTTAACCCCAATTGCTTTAAAAAAAAATAAAATGAGGGGTTGGATTATATGGCCTCTGAGGGCCCTTCCAGCTCTTCATCTATGGTTCTATTATCCTAAGTACAAGATCTGGGTCAGATATGTCCAAAGGAATGTACCACCAACTCAAGCCTTTGATCTGGAGAACAAAGAACAGTGGATTTATCTCTTAAAAAGTTAATCTGAGGGGTGGCTAGGTGGCACAGTGAGAAGAATGCTGGCCCTGGAGTCAGAAGGACCTGAGTTCAGATCAGGCCTCAGACAATGCACACACAAACAAAAATCTAGCCGTGTGACCTTGGGCAAGCTACTTAACCCCAATTGCCCTCCAAAAAGCAAAAACAACAACAAAAAAGTTAATCTGAGTCTCTACGCATCTAACTATGGAGAAAGATCAGGGACCAGAAAGACACAGAAGATAATCATGACCAGACAAAGAAGTCCATGAATGTATATTTATTGTAATAAATAGTCAATGCCCACAAGAGAGTAGATGTTGCAACTGAGGCCAGGCAGTGCAAGTAACAGAGGTAATGAAGGTTTCTGGAGAATAAGATCTTCATAGATCATCTCAGGAAGGTGGAAGGCAAACGATGAGGGAGGACAACTGCAGGCTTGGGTAAGGTCTTTGACTTTTGGTTCCACATCACTGCTTCTTGGTGTAGAGAGAAGCAGATGGTCAGCAGCAACCACCAGAGCTGCCACAGCAGCCCCCAGACTGCTGGCTGCTCCCACTGCTACTGTCACAGCAATCAGACCTCTGGTGCCTGCGTCTGTGGGATCTTCTGTGATGGGAAAAGAGGCAGCAGCCACCCCCAGAGGCAGAGCTGCAGCATCCCCCAGAGCTGGAGCCACAGCATCCCCCAGAGCTGCAGCATCCTCCAGAGCTAGAGCCACAGCAGGAAGAGATTGGAGGAGGGCAGGGAGCCTGGGGAGGGCACTTAGGGGGACACTTGGGAGGGCATTTGGGGGGACACTTTGGGGTCTGGCACTTGGGAGGACACTTAGGGGGGCACTTAGGGGCCTGGCACTGCTGCTGGCTTTGCTGGCAGGACATCTTGGTGGGATTTCAACCTGAAAGACAATACAGGAAAAAGAAAATCAAACTTAGACCAAAGATTTGCTTCCATTCAGAATTAGTGTCTTAACTGATAACAAACCAAGCACTCAATCATATCTAGAAGGAAATAAATCCCAAGGAAGTTTTTCTCCTTCCAAAGTTTGTTTGAGTAAGAATGTGGCATCAGAAGAAGAGCATCTGGGTAGAAAAACTAGACTCCTTGAGTGTACAGCAGCCAGGTAAAACAAATCCCAATACACCCCTGGGGTATCCTGGGCACCTGCAGTTTCCTGATTCCTTCTCTTACAATGCTCATCTGACCAACCCCTGACTGCAAGAGCCTGCCAGTACTCTTGACATTTGTCCCTCTCTTTCTCATGTTACTGCTACTTTACCCCCTTTTAGCCCCCTTTTCAGTTTTGAATCAGAATGTTCTTATTAGCTGGAGAATGAACTTCTATAAACATATACAAAGAAAGTATAGCAAGGTAGAGAAACTTACACTGTTGTTAAAATCAAGAAAGTGCAGAGCCAAGGCTCTTGGAGAGTTTTTGGTTCCATTCCCCTGACCCCACCTGGCTTCTTGTTTCCTCCATGAGAGGAGGCTTGTCTTCCAGCTAATGAATCTGAAGTCTAGGCCTTCCAACACTCTCTTTCCACACTCCCTCCTGTGATACCTCCATCAGTGGTTATTTCAATGACTAGTCCCCTTACCAGAATCATTACCCAAGTCTATCTACAACATGCACCTGAGTTATCTTAGAGTAGACAATACCCATCCCCCCCAAATCCACTAGAAATATTTTTCCTTATAGCTAGTCAAGCTATTTCAAATGTAAACTGGGATTTAATGTTTTATCAGCCTAGAACTGTATTACTGATAATACCAGGGAGGAAATCAGGTAAATTTTAAAACATGTATAGGTATGCATGTTCCAGGAGGGGTGCAGAGGGCAACCTCTTCACAACTGCTTGGGCATATCCTTAGGCATCCAGATGATTGGTAGTGTTTCCCACTAATTACTGCCCCCTTTTGTCTCCCCCCAGCCCCAAGTCATTCTTGGGTTTTCTGGAGAGATCCAGATTGGTTATTATTTAGTCTAGAACAAATCTGAACAACATGCCTGTATTTCTCACTAATTTCCCTTCTCATCCTGATTAAGTCCATCCTATTATCTCTGATCATTCTACACAATCTAGCTTTGCCCTTCTTTCTTCATCTTCTATTTCTTCCTTCATCGTCTGTTTCCCTCTCTCTGTCTCCCTTTTTGATTCTCAGAGTTCTCCTGAAACTATTTAAAATGCTTCCCTTGGGTCCAGGAACACTTACCTTGAATACAGACACCAGGAGACTTGTTCCTAAGAAGGCTGATTGTGTGAGGAGCCAGTGCCAAGGACGTCTTTTATAGAGGCTCCTCAGGCTCTGCTGCTGTCATGAAATATGGTCATAGTGGGAGGAGAAGTCTGTTTCATTACCTTAGGCATGTGCCTGGTAAGTCCTCGTGCCAGACAATTCTTGACATTCTCCAACTTAATTTTCCCATTCCTCACAGGCATCAATCATTCAATCAACCATTGGGCATTTATTAAGTGGGTGCTAAGTTACAATGACAAAGAGAAAACAGCTCTTCACAGTAAGAAAGTAGCAAAATGTACATATATAAATATATATACAATAAACACATAAATAATGGAACTTTTGGGTGGAAGACACTAGAAACTGGGACGCTCTATAAAGAATTCATGTAGAAGATTGTAAGAGTTGAATTGTGAAAAAAATTAGAGATTCTAAGAAGCAGAGGTGAGAAGAGAATACATTCCAAGAGGACTGTGCAAAAGCATGGAGGTGGGAAATGGAGTCTACCATATGAGAAACATTAAGAAGGCCGGTTTGGTTCCACCACAAAATACACAAAGAGACATGGTAAATAGCAATGCTGGAAAGATAGGTTGGAGGAAGATTGTGAAAACTCTTCAATGACAAAAAAGTTTATATTAATAGATTCTTGAGATAATGGGGAGTCACTGGACTGTTGAACAGGGGAAGAACAGGGTGAGATCTATGTCTAAGTAAAATCACTTTAGCAAATTTTTGTAGTGTAGATTGGAGAGAAGTTTGAGGTAGAGACCACAGTTAGAAGGCTAGTGTCATATTCCAAGTGACAAGTTTAGACTAGGGTGGTGGCTATATGAGTAGAAAAGACACATCTGAGAGTTGATATTGAGTAGAAATCACAGTACTTGACAAGTGATTGGATGTAGAAAATACAGGAGAGTGAGGGCTGAAGATAACAAAGTAAGAATCTACCTCATTGGAAAGATGGTGGTGCACTTGATAGAAACAAGGTATTTGGAAGAGGATGGGTTTGGTGAGGAAATACGTTCTTTAATGGACATGTTAATTTTGAGATGTTTATAGGACATTTAGTTAGAAATTTCCAATAGGATAGTTGGGGATGTGTTCATGTTGCTCAGGAGAGACATTAAGGCTGTATAGAATGCAGTGGAAAAATGCTTTAAAAGTGTTTACTCTGTGCCAAGCACTAGAGATGCGCATAGAAAAGAGAAACCATCTTTCTAATTGGGAGAAACAATGCATATAGGGGAGTCTAGCCACAGATTGAATGGTCCTTAGGGCTCAGTGGAAGGGCAAATGAAACCTAATGGTCCTCTATCTTTCAGAAGGGTTTTAGCTGTTGACTGCTTGCTCCCTGAAGTGAAATGGTGAACTCTATCCATCTACTAGCCTGGGGCAGAGAGAGGCCTAGGTCCATGATCATGGAGAAGGAGAGATCTTGATGGTATCTGAACAGGAAGCAGGCTGGTGCAGTAGGGCAAGGGTCCCATTCCAGCCTGGTTAACTCCACCTACTGGCAACTGAATATGGTCTTTGGGAGGTATGGAGTCAGTCTGGGATAGCTGGGGGAATTGTACTAGCCTGCTCTGCATAGAAGTAATAATTAAACCCTTCAAAACGGATAAAATCACACAGAGAGAGCATATGTAGAGTAGAGAATCAATCCCAGGACAATGTCCCAGGGTGTGGGGCACAATAATGATCCAACAAAGGAGTCTAAACAGGAATGGTCAAATAGGTGGGAGGAGAACCAAGAGAAAGCAATGTCATGAAAACCCAAAGAGGAGAACTTATCCAAGAGGAGAGGGCAGTCAAGAGAGTCAGATGTTATAGCGAGGTCCAAAAGGATGAGAAGATTGTCAGATATGCCAACTGAGATCATTGGTAACTTTGGAGAGAGCAGCTTCTGTTTAGTGAAGGTCAGAAATCAAATTGCAAAGAAGCACCAAGATCCCAGCTTGAAGTTGAAGGAACCTCACAGTTCAATATCTTCATTTTATAGGTGAAGAAACTGAAGCTCAGAAAGATAAAATGATTTGTCCATGTATAGGACAAACCAGTATAGCAGAATCAGGTTTTTAACCTCAGTCTTGTGATTCCAAATCTATTGCTCAATACACTGTATCAGAATGTGTTGTGAAGTGTGAGGAAAGAAAGTAGAAATAATGAATATAGATGTCCTTTTTTTTGGCTAATGAAAGGGAGGAGACATGGTTGGATCTAGTGAGGGTTTTTTAAAGGAGTGGGAAAAGACCAGTATATTTGTAGGTTCTAGAGAAGGAATCAGTAGATAGAGAAAGTGTGATGATTAAAGAGATTGAGTATATGGATGGTTGTAGAGGGCTCTCTGCCTGAAGAGTTAGCTAGGTGATATAGTGGATGGGGCTCTGGGCCTCAAGTCAGGAAGACTTGAGTTCAGTTCTGGTCTCAGACACTTCCTAGCTGTGTGACCTGGGGCAAATCACCTAACCTCTGTTTGACTCAGCTTCCTCAACTGTAAAATGGGGATCATAATTATACCTATCTCCATTGGTGAAGTATTCAGTACAAGGTTTGGCACAGAATAGGTGCTTAAGAAAACCTTATTCTCTTCTCCCTAGAGGAGATAAGGAGGTAGCTAGGTAATGCAATGGATAGAGTGCCAGGTCTGGAGTCAGGAAGATCTGAGTTCAAATCTGACCTCAGACATTTATAAGCTTAAATCACTTAACCTTGTTTGCCTCAGTATCCTGATCTGTCAGGTGATCTGGAGAAGGAAATGTCAAATGGCCCCAATATTTTTGCCAAGGAAAACACCAAAAGGGATCATAAAGAGTAAGATGTGACTAAAAACAACTCAACAGAAAAAAAGAGGAGGTAAGAGGGGATAGAATCAAGAGTTGATGTGGTGGGGTTGGCTTTGGCAAGAAAGAAACCAGAGTAAGGGAGAGAATGAGAGATGATATCACTGAATTTTGAGATGAAGAAAAGCAGAGAGGAGGAAGAGGTGAGGTGCTCAGCTATGGGACCCTATAATATTGAGACAACCCTTCTACAGCTAGAACTTCTATCTAGCACGGTACCTACAGGAGATTGAAGACTTTGCCCAGATTAGGATAAATTTTTCTTCCATTACTATTTTTCTTTTTTCCCACCCTACACCCAAAGTCAAATGGGCAACTTTCATGAAATCCTGGCCCTGAGAGTTCCACTCCACTGAGAAAATGAGAGCCTTAACTTCTGTTTCTCTCTACCCCAAACTCTTCAGTCCCAGGAAAGTATCTTATTTCCTCCTAGGGGAGCCCAGTCCTGGCTGTTCTTTATTGCATATGCCTAAATCAGGCAAGGATTATACATTCAGAACTGTGAGGGATGTTAGAGATCATTGAGTCCAACCTCCCCATCTTACAGATGAAGAAAATGAGGCACAGAGAAATTAAATGACTTTGCCAGTCACACAGTAAATAAATGTTTGAGGCGGAATTCAAATTCCGATCTCCCCAACTCCAATGCACTCTGTCACCTGGCTAGTGTTCTCTACTCAAGAGATCCTCTCAGGCACTGAAGTAACCCCACTATGATCAACTTTCAGATATACCCTTCTGGAAACACCTCAATGCAGACGTCAGTGGAACCTCTTTTTCCTTCACATGGAGTCACAGAATTTCAAAACTGGAAGGGGCCCAATGACCACCTAATCTAAACCTTAGCCTCAAAAGAATTTCCTTTACCACACATCTGAAAGATGGTCATCCGGATTTTGCCTGAAGACTTCAACTGAAGGAGAATCCATAAATCTTCCTTAGGAAATCTATTTGATTTTGGAGGGTGCTAATTGTTCAGAATTTTTTCTTTGTATCAAATTCAAATCTGTCCCTTCACAAACTGTACACCCACAGTTCCTAGTTTTGCCCTCTGAAGAGAAATAGAAAAAGTCTGAACCCTCTCCCAAATGACAGCTCTTCAAGCCCATGTAGATATTGACCATCCACCATTCCCCTGCCCCTAAAAAAAGCTTCCCTTCCTCAGGCTATATATCCTTAGTCCTTTTAATTAATTGCTCACTAAACTGAGGTGCTTCAACACCTGCCCTTCCTGAAATGTGCCATCCTGAATTAAACACAATACATTAAATATGGCCTAAGGCAAAGCACAATAGTACTATTACCTACTATTTTTCCTCTCTGAAGATTATGCCTTATTAGAGCCTAATATTATGTTACTCTTCTCAGCTACCGTATCACACTATTACTTATATAAAGCTTTCATCAAATTAAAACCATAAGATCTTTTTCAAAGTGCTTGTATAGTCACATTTCTATTCCCATACTATATTCTTCAAGTTGATTTTTTAAACCTCAGTGCAACACTTTATATTTATCCTCATTTAATTTCATGTTTTTTTGATTAAACAAATACTTTATGAACTTCTGGTTTACATCATTCATTTCTGCCAGATTTTGAGTTACAATTTTTCCCCATTTTTCCCCTACCCACCACCCCAGAATAGCAATCCCACAAGATATCCCCTCATCCAATCTGCTCTCTCCCATATCTTCTCCCATATCCCCTTTGATAGGCAAGGTGAATCTCTGAGCCCCAATGCCTGCACATCTTATCTCCCAATTAAATGCAAAATAGTATTAATAATAGTATTTATATATATTTGAAACATTTAATTTTAAAACTTCAAATTTCAGATCCATTCCCTTCCTCCCTTGTCACCCACTCCCTCTGGGAAGATAAGCAATTCAGTATGTGTTGTACATGTATAGCTATGCAAAACATTACCATAGTAGATATATTGCAAAAGACAGCTTATATTTCCCTCCCACTCATCCTACCCCCCACCTGATCCATTCCCTACTTTAATCCTGTCCCTCTTTGAAAGTGGGTACTTCCAACCTCCCTTCCCTCCAGAATGCCCTCCCCTCCACCATTCCCCCTCTCATCCCCCTTTCCCCTACTCTCCTGCAGGGTGAGATATCCCATTTAGTAGGTATGTCATTCTCTCTCTGAGCCAAATTCAATGAGAATATGGTTTTGCCTTTTTGCCTTCCTATTCTTCCCCTCCCTGCAACCACTTCCCCTTGCCTCTTCTACATGAGATAGTTTACCCCACCCTGTCTCTCCCCATCTCCTCTTGCCACATTCATCTCTCACCTCTTAACTTCACCCCTTAAGTATCATCCCTTCCCACCAAATTCAACCTGTGCCCTCTATCCATGTATACCTATAAACATTCACATATGTATTCATATGCCCATATACCCTTTTTCAATTATTTTCGTACTGAGAAAGGTTTCATCAGTCACAGTTATTGCTTTTCCATGTAGTAATGTAAATAGTTCAACTTTTATAAGTTCCTTTTGATTTCTTTTCCCTGATTACCTTCTCAAGCATCTCTTGCTTCTTGTATCTGAATGTCAAATTTTCTATTCAACTCTGTTTTTTTTTCCTCAAGAATGCTTGAATGTCCTCTATTCCACTGAATGACAACTCAGTTTTTCTGGGTAGGTGATCCTTCATTTTAATCCCAGGTCCTTTGCTCTCCAGAATATCATATTCCATGCCCTTTGATCCCTCAGTGTAGAAGCTGCCAGGTCCTGGGCTATTCTGATTGTGTTTCCACAATATTGAAATTGTTTCTTCCTGGCCACTTGTAGTATTTTCTCCTTGATCTGGGGATTCTGGAACCTGGCTATAATATTTCTGGGAGTTTTCTTTTTGGGATCTTTTTCAGGAGGTGATTGGTGGATTCTTTCAACCTCTATTTTGCCCTCTGGGTCTAAAACATCAGGGCAGTTTTCCTTGAGAATTTCTTGAAGGGTGATTTCTAGGTTCTTTCTTTGATCATGGCTTTCAGGTAGTCCAATGATTTTTAAATTATCTCTCCTGGATCTATTTTCCAGGTCAGTGGTTTTTCCCATGAGATATTTCACATTGCCTTCTATTCTTTCATTTGTTTAGATCTGTTTAATAGTATCTTGATTTCTCATAAAGTCACTAGCTTCCATTTGCTCCAGTCTAACTCTGAAGGAATGAATCTCCTCAGTGAGCTTTTGAGATTCTTTTTCCATCTGACAAATTTGGCTTTTTAAGGCATTCTTCTCCTCATTGCCCTTTTGGGCCTCCTTTGCCATTTGAGTTAGTCTATTTTTTAAGGTGTTATTTTCCTCAGTCAGGCTGTTGACCCTCATTTCATACTTTTCCTGCATCCTTCTCATTTCTCTTCCCAATTTTTCCTCCAATTCTCTTATTTGGTTTTTAAAATCCTTCTTAAGGTCCTCTATGGCCTGTAACCCACTCATATTTTCATTTGGAGCTTTTGGTGCAGTATTTCTGACCTCACAGTCCTCCTCCTGTTCCATGCTTTGATCCTCTTTGCCCCCCAAATAGGAATCTAATGTTGAATTTTTCTGTTTATTTTGTTTCCTTTGCCTAGGCATGTTGCCACTTAAGTACTGGATTTTTAGGCTTGTTGCCACAGTAGGACTCTGCCACCAGACAGGGGAGCTTCCATCCCAAATGTTGGGGTCTTCACAACTGCTGGAGTTATTAGTTGGGTGGCATCTGTGAAGCCTCCACATGCTCTGGCAAGCTGGATACCCACCCCAAGACCTCCACCCCAGACTGCAATCCAGATCCAGGGAGGTTAAAGCAAGAGTGATTACCCCCCAAGACTGATCACTGGATCCCCCTACAATTAGCAGGCCAGGAGCTGAAGCTGCAACTGAAGCTGCAAAATGGCATCTGTGCTGTGTCTTGTCAGCAGCTTCTCACCCCCAGGGGAAGAAGCCTGATGCATTCCCAAATACTGGTCCCAAAGTCCACAGGGCACTAACCTCTCACTTTGTCCTAGGCATATCTGTGTTGACAATTCTGCAATCGCCACAATTGCTGGTGTTCTGGGGTCCCGCCAGCTGGCTGCTGGTCCAATCACCCTGGGGCTAAAACCGCCACTCACTCGGGCTTGGGCTCGGTTCCCAGAGCACTGCACTGTCGGTTCCCAGGATGCTGTGCTGGCCATCTGCAGGGCTGCTGGGCTGTCCTCAGTGGGAGGTTAGCTTCTCTGTGTTGTTCTGTGGGTGCTGGAGCTCCAGAGGTTGTTCAGAGTCCACCTTTTACATGGTTTGGAAGTGGTGTGGGCTGGAGTGCCATGGAAGTGCTGTTTCTACTCTGCCATCTTGGCTCCGCCCCTCTAATTTCATGTTTTTATGATTGAGTTAATTTTTCAGTCTTTTAGCAAGTTTCTTGACTCCATACTCTGTCATTCAAGTTGTTAAGTATTCACTTTACTTTTGTACCATCTGTAAATTTGATAAACATATTGTATATTACTTTATTCATGTCATTATGATGAACATCAGTGGGTCAAGTAAAGATCTCTGACATATACAACTGGAGTACTCCTAAGTGTTCATAAAATCATTAAAGTCTTACCTTGGGATTTGTCTCTTCAACCTGTTCTAATTTGATCTAATGATAATGTTGTCTAGTTCATATTTCTCCATTTTTTTCATGAGAAGAATGTGAAGAATCCTTAGTTATTTCTAGATAAACTGTAGATACAACTAGGTCCCAGTTGGCATAAATAACAAAACCCTGATGTGGGAAAAATGAGACATTAATGTACTGGTGGTGGAATTGTGAACTCATTCAAACCATTCTGTAGAGCAATTTGGAGCTATGCCCAAAGGGCTATAAAACCATGTATTCCTTTTGACTTAGCAATACTACTACTAGGTATGTAACCCAAAAGAGAAAAAAAAAACAAAAAGCAAGAGGACATATATGTACAAAAATATTTATATTAACTAATTTCAAGGAGCGAAGAATTAGAAATTGAAGGGATGCCCATCAATTGGGGAATGGCTGAACAAATTGTGGTAGTGATTATGATGGAGAACTATTGTACTATAAGAAATAAAGAGGAGGATGCTCTCAGAAACACCTGGAAAGATTTGCATGGACTGATGCGAAGTGAAATGTATTATGTACAAAGTATCAGCAATATTGTAAAATGATCATCTATGAATGACTTAACCATTCTCAACAGTGAAGCAATCCAAGACAACTCTGAAGGGCTTATGATGAAAAATGCTTTCCATCCCCAGAGAAAGAACTAATGGTATCTGAATACAGATTGAAGAATACTTTTGAAAACTATTCTTATTGAGGTTTTTTTGTCTGTGTTTTCTTTTACAACATAACCTTATGGGTATATTTTGTGTAACTACATATGCATAACCTATATCAAACTGCTTTCATTCTCAAAGGGGGAGGGATGGGGAAGGAGGAAGGGAGAGAATTTGGAGCTCAAAGTTTTGAAAACAAATGTTAAAAATCGTTTTTACATGTAACTGGGGAAAAATAAAATAAACACTAAAATTTTTAAAAAACAAAAATAAAGCAAAAAAAAAAAGGAATGAACTCCTGAAGTGTTTGCAAGTGTTCAAATAAATCCGTGCTATTTGAAGTTATAATTATATGAAATATAGTAACTGATTTTATCCCAATAGAGGGAGATTTTAATTAAAGTGACCACTTCAGGGGATTCATTATTTGCACTAATTGGGACCCAGTTGTACAGTATTCCCCTGATCTGCTGGCTTAGTAAATATAAAAAAAAGAAATAAAGATAATTGGATATAATCTGTTCTGAATGAAGTCATTCTGGCTCTTTGTCATTTCCATTTCTTTTTCTAGATTTTCACTGACCTGGCATTTTAAAAATCCGTTACACAATTTTTCTAGGAATCAAAATCTATTGCCTTGATTTAGAGTTGAGAGGATCTATTTTCTTCCCTTTCTAGAAAATACAGACAAATATTATTCTCCAATCCTGAGGAGAGTCATTCAAAGATCATGAACCTTGACTCAGAAACCACAGTCCATTCCTTCAGTATTCAAAGACATGGTTTATCTGAGCCACATGACCTCAACTTAACAAAGGTAGGTAGGTTCTCTAATAATATTCCCTTTCTTATCTAGAAGATCAAATTATCAAGGGATGTAGCTTATAACTTTCTCTGGAAGATAAAACAAATAACAACACTGCCTTTGCCCTTTCATCATTTATCATGATCCCATCTACCAGAAGTCTAATTCTTCACCATGATTTCATTCTGTTTTTCTCCCAAATGTTGCTCTTTAAAAACACCTTTTTGGCCTCCATTCTTCAATCTGCTTGACCAGACAAGACACCATGCCCATCTGATACAACAACATAGATATGGGGCCATAGAGTCAGCTATTTTTCATTAATAAAAATTTCTGAAATTTTTATATTCTTTTAATGTGTGTGGCCCTATCAGAACATAGTGGGGGAAAAACTGGAGACCCCGAGGGAACAAAGATAGAACAGGGAACATTTTTCCTCATTAAATCTATGATTAGTCATTCGATTTGCCATCCATTTTTGCATCTAATACCTTCACTCATACCACATCACACATATATTTATGTATGATACATGGATTTAAAGTCAAAGAACTGATTTTTAATAAAAAGTAAGATATTACATATTCCAAGATGTTTTAGCCCTCTATAAGTGATTAACTTAGAATACTTTAGACTTATTCATTGTCACTTCTCCAAGTATCCCTGAAAATCCTCAAAGGTGACAATGTCAGTGATGTGGACAATGATGTAACTGATATGACTGCTGATGCAGATGTTGAATATGTAGATGGTGAGGATGAGGAGGACCACATCTAAATACCTGGGAGAGTTTGTAACCATCCCACGTGACCAAAACATGGTTCATGCATCAGCTTTTCCAGGCACATCTATGCCACCACCCAAAGACCCAGAGGATGGGCTTAGATGATGTGGCGTAGGGAGTGTCTCATTGTATCCTTGATGATTTCCTCACTTGTAATGGAGGGACAACAGTTCAGTCCAGATGTTTACAACAGCAGATATAGTACCACTACAGAGTGTGACTTTGTCAATCAATTAGCAGAAATTTACTGAGTATCTATTCAAGACTGCCAAGTCCTCAGGGTCAGGAACATGGGATAGGAGATTGAGGTAGAGGAGGGTAGCATATAAAAATGAGTAAGATTTGGTGCTTATGATATAATAGGGGAAATGGAATATTAAACAAGAGAACATAACTGTACAAGGCAGCAATAAAATGAATGATTGGCAAATGAGAGGTGTAAATGATGATCTGGCAGTTCAGAAAATGATAATAATAACAACATATTGCACTTAAAAGTTTGGGGAGGTTTTCTGGAGGAGTTGAGTCTTGAGCTAAGCTTTTGTAATATATGCTTTTCTATTCATCTTTTACCATTTTATAGATGTGGAACTGAAACAAAGAAAAGGAAGTGACTTGCCCAGGATCACACAGCCAGTGTCTGAGATCTCATTTGAGCTCAGGTCTTCCTGACTCTAGTCCCAGACTCCAGACTCTATCTACTGCACCATCAGCTGCCTCCTTAGAAAGACTGTTATAGTCTATACACCATGTAATGAATTTGATTTATTTTGTTTGGCAGATAAATAAAGCTTGTCATCTTTGATCTCTGTTCTTACAAAGGGAGTTGGTGACAACATGCTGGTTGGTGTCATGTGGAAGTGGTCCAAGTTTTCCTGGGTGAGATCAGGGTAACAGATTTAAGAAGATCCTCTTCACCCTACATATGGTAGGAGGTCCCTTTGAGAGTTTCAGACACAAGGATTACATTTGGAGAATTTATCTAAAATACCATTAAGGTGATGACCTTCTGAATTAATAATAGTTAGATCAGGTTCATGTCTCTTAAAAGCCAGGTATGTTCTTGTGCCTTAATGTGGGGGAAAGTAGAAAAAGGAGAGAAGGGGAGGCAGGACAGGCAAGAGGAAGAGGGGCACAGGGAAGAGGAAATGCCTTCTTCAGTATTAGAGGGCTAGTGAACAGGGTCATGTATAGAACTTTTAAAAGCTTGTTGATTTTTTAAAATGGAGATCAGATCAGACTAGGTAACTACTTTATGCAATAAAATTCAGTGGCTCCATATTACTTCTTTTTAAAAGATATTTTTCCAATTACATGTAAAAGAAATTTTTATTTTTCAAAATATTGTATTCCAAATTCTTCCCCTTCTTCCCTTCTCCCACTCCTCCCTGAGAAGGGAAGCAATTTTATTTAAGTTACACATGTGTAGGCATGTAAAACATATTTCTATATTCATCATATTGTGAAAGAAAACACAGACCAAAAAAGAACACAAGAAATAAAGAAAGTTTAAAAAGTATGCTTCAATCTTCATTCAGATGTCATCAGTTCATTCTCTGGAAGTGAATAGTATTTTTCAGCATAAGTTCTTTGGAATTGTCTTGAATCATTGCATTGCTAAGAATAGCTAAGTCATTCACAGTTGATCATTATGCAATATTGCTGTTACTGTGTACGTATTCTCCCAGTTCTGATCACTTAATTTTATATCAGTTCATGTAAATATTTCCAGATTTTTCTGAAAGCATCCTGTTCTTCATTTCTCATAGCACAATAATATTCCATCACAATTATAGCACCATTCCAAACTGCTCTCGAGAATGGTTGGATCTGTTCACAATTCCACCAAGAGTACATTAGTATCCTAGTTTTCCTACATTCCCTCCAACATTTATCATTTTCCTTCTCTGTCATATTGACCAACCTAATAAGTATGAGGTGGTACCTCAGAGTTGTTTCAATTTGCATTTCTCTAATCAATAATGAATTTGAGCATTTTTCATGACTATAGATAGCTTTGATTTCGTCTTCTGAAAACTGCCTGTTCATATCCTTTGACCATTTATCAATTGGGGAATGACTAATATTCTTATAAATTTGACTCAGTTTTCTATATATTTGAGAAATAAAATGAGACCTTTATCAAAGAAACTTGATGTAAATTTCCGTTCCAATTTTCTCTTTCCTTCCAATCTTGGCTGCATTCGTTTGGTTTATGCAAACCCTTGTAATTTAAAATCACCAAAATGATCTATTTTATGTCCCATAATGTTCTTTATCTCATTTGGTCATAAATTCTTACCTTTTCCATAGATCTGATGGGCAAACTATTCCATGCTCCCCTAATTTGCGTATGGTTATCACTCTTTCTGTCTAAATCATGTACCCATTTTGACCTTATATCAATATATGGTGTGAGATGTTCTTTACCTATTTTCTGCTAAACTGTTTTCCAGGTTTCCTAGTAGTTTTTGTCAAATGCTGAGTTCTTGTCTCCATATCGCTTTTAGGACTGGATCTAAACTTCTTTGTTTGATATTGAAAACTCTGACTGCAAACTACTTTTCTAGCCTTATCACAAATTATTATCCTTCATGCCCACAACAGTTTAGTCAGGCTGGCTTTTCAATTTTTCCTCATATATGTCATTTCATCTCCCATTTTCCTGACTTTACACTGGCCATTCCCCATGCCTGGATAATGCTCCCTCAATTCTACCTTCTATAATCTATGGTTTCCTTCAAAATTAAACACAAGTACCACCAGCATGAAGCCTTTTCTGATCTCCTCAGTTACTACTAACTTTTCAAATAACTCCTTGGCTACTACCTAAATAAAACCTTCTACCTACTTTGTATATATTTATATGTACCTATATATTTGTGTGCATACATGAACACACACACATATACAGTTAGCATCTTCAGCTATATTGTAAACTCCTTGAGGACACAAACCAGGTCATTTTTGTTTTTGTAGACCCAAACACTAACAAAATGCCTGGTTCATGGGAAGAACTTGATAAATGCTTGTTGATTGATAAAGTTGTTGAGTGTCTTTGGACCATGACAAGATTACCATTGATGAGACTCTACAGAGGACTGTGGATTCTCTGGATAAATGTAGAATACTGGGGAAGGTGCTTCAGAGGACCCCTTTGTGGTCTGACTGAAGCTATGAAGCCATCCAAGGTCAATGCAAGGATATCTGGGAAACTTGGATACTTGGAAAATAATAGCTCTACATCCTACCTTAGAAGTTGGATTTCTTCAAAAGAAGAGCTCCTTCCTTGGAAAGAGAGGTTCCTTCCTGAGAAAAGAGGATATGAAGATACTACTAGAAAAAGAGGCCTCCTTCTTCTATCAGTTACCTAAGGTCATCAAAAGCATGAGTCTAGACAATGGGGCATATAATACAATCACCACTGACTCAATTCAATACAAAAAGATTGCTTTCAAGGGATACCCACAGTTTGGGAAGAAGTGATATGACTAGAAAGTATTATTGAATATTGAAAGAGTCACAAATATCATATTTGGAAAAATTCGTATAGACCCTCAGGAAACCAGAATTTAATAATTTGTGCACTTGCTGAGAGGAAAAAATACACATTAAACAGTTAAAGCTGTGGCTCTAGTAACTTGACCAGAGAGAAGGACCAGGACTCAGTAACAATATACAGAAGGAAAATCACCCGCAGACAAAGATCAGTGTAAACATAAATTTATTGTTGTAAACACCCAAGGAAGTGTAGTGCAACCACAGCCAGGAAGATTGAAGGTACAGGGTCATTAATGGTTTATGGGGAGTAGGATCTGTACAAATAATCTTAGGAAGGAACTTGGAGAGTTGGGGAGGGAGGAGTAGGGGAAACTGCAGACTGGAGCAGGGTCATTGTTGGCCTTGGGTTCCACATTGCTGATTCTTGGAGCAGAGAGAAACAGATAATCAGCAGCAGCCCCCTGAGCTACCACAGCAGCCCCCAGAGCTTCCACAGCAGCTCCCAGACTGCTGGCTGCGCCCACTGCCACTGTCACAGCACTCAGATTTCTGGTGCCTGCGTCTGTGGGATCTTCTGTGATGGGAAAAGAGGCAGCAGCCACCCCCAGAGCCAGAGCTGCAGCATCCCCCAGAGCTGGAGCCACAGCATCCCCCAGAGCTGCAGCATCCTCCAGAGCTAGAGGCACAGCAGGAAGAGACTGGAGGAAGGCAGGGAGCCTGGGGAGGGCACTTGGGAGGACACTTGGGAGGACACTTTGGAGGGCACTTGGGGGTCTGGCACTTGGGAGGACATTTAGGGGGGCACTTAGGGGCCTGGCACTGCTGCTGGCTTTGCTGGCAGGACATCTTTTTGTGTGTTCAGTCTGAAAAATAATGCAGATACATGAAATCCAGGCTAAGAATTTATTTACAGTTAAGATCAATAGCTACTATTATGGCACACAAATTTCTAAAAAGCACTTGTATACCCAAAAGAAATACCTGGAGAGATTTTACTCAAGTTAAGTTTATTTATACTGGCCTGTGGGTTCAGGGACTGGGAATCTGTGAATATAAGCCAGGATGCACTGCGTTTACAGCACCCAGGAAATGCATATTCCAACATAGAATACTTTGAGCTCCCTGATTCCTTCTAGGACAGAGCTTGTTTGCTAGCCTTACCTCTGAGGCAGATCCCTCAGTGAGTTTTTATGTCAATGCCCATGTGAAATGGGCATTATCACTTGAACCTACGTTTCTCTGGGCATTTACCCTCTCTCCACTTTCTTAATCCCAAGTCAGTAAGGATTTTTAATATTTATCAGCAGAAAATAAGCTCTTATGAACATATTTTTAAAGGTAGATGTGGAAAACTAAAATGAAATAGATTTTAAAAAAATAAGAAAAAAAGTGTGAGCCAAAGATAATTCAGAATCAGGGGTCCTCTGTAACTACTCCTTCTATCTCAATTTCATTGTCAAGTCAAACAACTTGGCTCAACATTTTTGTTTTACTAGATCTACTTGCCACCTGGAAAAGTATCGTCTCTAAGCAATATTTTCATTAGCTGATTTGATTTTAGGAAGCTGCAATATTTGGTTCTTTTTCTTCCTGGTTCAAAATTCTCCCAAAGTTCTTCTGTTCAAAACCCTCTATGAGAGCTCTCTATTCTATCCCATTTCTGAATGCTCCCACCCAGTTCCTTCATTGGGTCATGAAAATGAACATGCCTCCTAGTCAATCAGTCTCTTCCTACCCTTCATCCTTGGTGTCTTTGCCTACACACTCTCTGGGGATAGCACTATTAATACATATTCTCTTGAGTTATCTCAGACAATATCCATTACCCAAAGACTACCAGAAAACAATGTTTCCTTACCGTCAGTTTTTCCACTTCAAATATAAACTAAGACATATATATATGTATATATATATGTATACATATATATGTATGTACACATGTATACATATATACATATATTTATATGTATATATATATATGTATATGGCTTACAGATAATTCTGGGTGAAAATTAAATTGTACAAACTCTGTAGATGCATTTAAGTATGGATATTCTTGATTCCAGAGCAACTTCCCCCCAAATATCCTTAGGAATACAAATGATTGGCATAGTTTTGGGGAGCCATAGTTGAACCCTCCCTCTCTAAACTCTAGATGTATATCTTGTTTTCAGGGAACACCCAGATTGGTTCTTGCTCTGTATTGATCAAGATCCTAATACTCTTTTCTTGACCCACTTGACCCTTCTCCATTAATTCTGATCCCTCTATTATTCTCTGCTTTTGAACTTCCATCCTTTGCCTGCCCTGTCCTGTCTGCCTCCCACTTAGGTGTTTCCACTCCCTCAATTCTCCCTCTCCCTTCCCCCATTAAGTCTTTTGAATCACTTACCTAGATCACAGGCACTGATCAACTTGTCCTTGAGGCAGATTGGGTAAAGAGCCCATGCTGGGGACACCTTTTATAGAGGATCTCCCTTCCTCACTGTTGCCATGAGACGTCATTCCAGTGGAAGAACAGGGCTCTTTTGCAACTGAAGGCATGTACTCTGCAATTCCCACGTGCCAGGCAATTCTTGGCATTCCTAACCTTCATTTGGGGATCCCTGCCTGAAGGGTCATGATGCTTCTCGAGAATACTTTTCTACAACCAGGGGTTCTCTCTGAATGATGTCTTTAAAAACTGAAGTCTTTTCCCAGGTTTGGATCTACCTTTTCTCCCTTCCCACTGTTTTCCTTTTCCAGACAACCTCCAGAGTGTCATTGAAGATTCCCATGAAAACCTAATTCTGAGAGTGCTACTTTTTGCTAATAATTCAGAGGTTCTCATTCCTGTCTCTTTCTACTCCCAACCCATCATTTCTTGAGAATTTCTCTTTGAGGGACCCCAGCCCTGGATGCCTGATGCTTCATTTGTCTAAATCAGTAGGTTGGGTTTTTAGTACTGTCTACACAAAAACCCCTCCAGATAGAGAAAGAACCGGGCTATGATCACCTTTTCTTTTTTCTTTTTTCTTTTCTTTATATATGCAATTGGAGTTAAGTAACTTGCTCAAGGTTACACGGCTAGTCATTATTTATGTGTGGGTGCTCATTTTCTGAGGCCGGTTTCGATCCCGGGTCATCCCAACTCCGAGGCCGGTGCTCTTACTCACTGTGCCACCTAGCCGCCCCTATGATCACCTTTTCAAGAAGTTCCTGTAGGAACAAGTCCTGGTAGGTTTTACAGGTGCTGCTGATTTATTCAGTTACAGAATTACAAAATTATTAGGGGGCAGGTAGGTGGTGCACTGAATAGACCATCAACCCTGGAGTCAGGACCTGAGTTCAAATTTGACCTCAGATGCTTGACACACTTACTAGTTGTGTGGCCTTGGGCAAGTCACTTAACCCCAATTGCCTTGACTTCCCCCCCCCCAAAAAAAAAAAAGAATTAGTAGGGACTCAGTGTCCAGCTGATTTAAATCACAGTTGACAAAGAATTCCCACTCTCACTCACTATATAGTCACTCAGCTTAGTCTAAAGGTCTCCACTGAGGGGTCCCTATGAGCTCCCACAGGATGCTTCTTTTAGCGCAGAGCTCTCATTCTTGGCAAGTATTCCCCTCTGAACAAGTCTTTTATCCTTCCCCTTTGGTAAGCCAGGAATGGTTGAGTTAGCTAAGGCATCTTGGGTTCGAGATTGGAATGAAATGAAATACTCACAGTCCATCGATTAATTAACAAAAGGATATTTACTTAGCCATAGAAAACAATGGTTTTTCAGAGAGGACACAGCACTGATTCAACAGAGCACAGCTACCCTGTATTAGTCTTGATTATGCTGCTTGTTTGCCAGTCAGAAGTCTCAGCAAGTAGCCCAAATTACTTGTGCCCTGGCCCTTTAGTACTTAGTGACCAAAGCTACACCACTGGCCAGAATCTTATGAATCTAAATAAGGCTTGAAGATAATTCTGATACTTTTAAGGAAAAGAGTTAGCTTAGCCTACAAGGAAAGAGACTGTGGTAGCTATTTCTCTTACCATACCATATATCCCCCTCCCCCACCCTTCCTAGGTCTGTTCTCTGGGGACTAATAAAATAAGTGGATGAAATATTGGGTTAGTAATCAAGAAGCCTCATCTTCCTAAGTTAAAATCCAGCCTTGGACACTTAGTTGCTGTGTGAACTTGGGTAAGTTACTTAAATTAGTTTGCCTCAGTATCCATATCTGTAAAAAGAGCTGGAGAAGGAGATGGCAAACCATTCTAGTATCTTTGCCAAGAAAATGCCAAATGAGGTCACAAAGTGTTGGACATGATTGAAATGACTGAACAAAAGCAACAGTAATGCCCCTTTCAGGTCACTGCCTTTGAAATAGTTGATGACAGCTCTTATTTTCCTCACCCTCTAAGTCTATATATTTCAACCAATTCTCACATGGATATTTTACCAAGCTAGTAGCCTTTTATTGACTCTCTCCACCTTATCATTCTGAACAGAATACTCCAGATGTGGTCTGATCAGGGCAGGGCTCTGTAGGCCTGAAACTTTCTTATTTCTGGAGACTATTTTTTCTGTTAATGGAGTTCATGATTTTGAAATTTTCTTTCTTAGGTTCAATGTAGCACTGTTGTCATGTGTTGAACTGGCAGCCCAACAAAACATGCAGATGTTGTTCTGACAAACTACTTTCTGGACCTAACTTTTCTACTTGGGAAGTTGATTTTTTCCTTCCACTCAAGTGTGACTTTATCTGTCTTCAATTTCACTTTATTAGCTTTGACCTAATATTTTAGCTTGTCAGAATCTTTCTGAATACTCATTATAATCCAGTGTGTTAGCTACCTCAACCATCTCTGTGTCAAATGCAAATTGGATGATAATGCAATCTATGCCTTTATCCAAATCATTGATAAAAATGTTGAATGATGGTGTTGGGACATACACTGATTCCTGGATCTCTCATCTGGAGTCTTCATTAGAGATTGACTTTAACCCATCAATGATTTTGTTTGGGTATGACCACCAACAGTCTGGCCCTAACCTATATCTCCTCATTTTTCCCACAAGAGTAGCATGAGGGACTTTATCATGCTTAAACAAAATCTAAACAAAACTATGTCCACATCATTCTGCCTTTGACACCTTTTGGGGAATCTGGTCAAAGAAGGAATGTAATAGTCTGGAATGATCTGTTTTTGATAAAGCCATGTTGGTCACTTGTGATAAATGCCTTTTTTTCTAATTGCTTACTAATTACCATTTAATAAGATATCATATGATGTTACCAGGGAGAATAATCATGGTCCCTGACTTCATAGTTTATAGATCCCATTTTCTTCCCTTTTTTGAAAGTTGGACCAAGTGTTACTTTCTCTGATCCTGTGATGCTTTTCCTCTTATTGGCGATCCTTTAAGGATTGCTGAGAATGACTTAGCAATCATGTCTTCCTATTCTTCTGATACCTAAGGATGTCATTAATTTAAGGTATGTGACTTGAACTCAGCATGGTAAGATTAGTATTCATTTATCTTGGATATCAAGATTCCATTATTCATATTTATTCTGTCCTTTCTGGATCAAAGATCATTCTCTGTGGAATAGAAACCAGATATCATTCTGCCTTCTAAATTTTATCAATCACCCAGATCAGCAGTCCTATACTTACTTTTGTCCTGTTTTTTTTTCCCTCAGTACAACTTTTTAAAAAAATATTTTTGTTTGTTTTCATTCTTCAATCTGGTTTGATTAGGCAACACTAGACAAATGGCTGATTTCACAACACATAAGAGGTAGAACCATAGAGCTAGCCATTTTTTATTTTCTGGGGTTTTCTGAAATTTTATACTTTCCTGACATGTGTGACTCTGGTAGGACTTAATGAAAAACTATGAGTCAGTTCATAGAGGAAATTGGGAAAGAGTGTAGTATGTTCTTTATCATTCTAATCCTGTCACTATCCATGTGCCAATCCTACCATCTTTGCATGAAAATACTTTGCTCAAGTCACACACACACACACACACACACACACACACAAACACAGAGGGGGGGAGAGAGAGAGAGAGAGAGAGAGAGAGAGAGAGAGAGAGAGAGAGAGAGAGAGAGAGAGAGAAACACATGAAACATCACTAGATCAAAAGAAGACTTTTAATTGACTTAGTTTATGTAGCCAAATAATTGCTGTTTCATACTAAAGGATTAGTTTATGAGCCCTCACATTTCTTCATCACTGTTGCTCCTAATATTTCTGCACATCTCTGTTTCGAACTTCTACCAGGGTGATGATGGATGATGTAGTTGGTGCTGATGCTGATGCTGTTGCAAATTATGATACAGAGACTGGGTATGTGAAGCACAAAGACAGTAAGGATGAAGAATATGACAGCTAATCTACAGGAGAACTTGTGACCTTACTCTGACCAATGTGACCATTATAGACCTGGCTTTTTTGCCACCACCGAAGGACAGTGGAGGTTACATCCTGTGAAATACAGCTTTGGGAACACCACCCTACCCCCTGCATTAAGGGATGCTCTCCCTTGTAAAGTGTCAGTGTTAGATGAGTTTAGCATTAATGGATACTGACAATTGCCGGTGATAATTTCACTGTAAATCTGTTAGTCAATCAGTCAAGAAATAAATATATATCTCGTGTAAAGCTCTATTCAATGGGAGTCCCCAGGTAAGCCACTCGTAGAACAGGCTACAATAATGAATGTGAACTAGTCCTTACTCAGGTGGGGTTTTACAGTACAATGGGGAAGAAAAATATGCATAGAGAGATGGGATTGGCCTGTAAGTGATTAAAGTCTGAATGAGAGGGAAGAGTGGCAATATTGGGGGTTTCAGAGGAGGGAAAGATCAGTGAGGACTGAAATACTGTGGGATGGGCTTCTGGAGGAGTTAGGAATTGGTCAATGCTTTTGAAGTATGCAATCTTGCTTCTCTTCTTTCCTCTTTTCTATCTTGTGATAGTTCTGGAGAATTCCCTGGCTCTCCCTGCATAATGGACACTCCCTGTCAAACATCTTCTTAGGTTTATGTCACAAATGCAAGGTGCCTCAGTCTCTGAAGTCCTAAATAATGCTTGGCTGAACCGGTTCTTCCAGATGTTGCTAAGATTGAGAAAGGGATTCCCCCAAAGTATTGGGTAACATGCTCTAAGCCTTTCCACTGGATGATTTCAAGTAGAAAGAAATGTCTCTGTTAGAATAGCATATACACATACATGTGTACACATGTGCACAGGTCTGTATGTCGCATGGTATAAACATATCCATCAACATACATGCACATAACAGTTGAATATATACATGTACATTCATTGTACACACATATTTACACATGTGCATAATGTATGCATGCACAGACAGCTATGTGTATACGTATACATCCACGTCTACATCTACGTCTATGTCTATGTCTATGGCCGTGTATAGCCTGGACCTATGATTTCATTAGTATAGAGAAGAAGAAAGCTCATGGTTAAGTCCCACTATCAATTCAACACTTTTTCCATCTATAATTTAGTGTCTCAGAGAGTTATTTCAGGCACTGACCTTGTCCAAGGTCACATGATCAGTACATATCAGAGAAAGGACCTGAGTCTTCCTGGCTCCAAGTTAAGCCTTCTATCCTACCCACCATGTCTCCTGCCCCACATTAACAAGTGTGGAATGAACATTTTTACTGGGGATGTCCTGTAGGAATATCAAATTCATTATGTCCCCAAAGCCCTCACCTTGTTCTCTTTCCTCCCAAACTCATTCATCTTTTGAACTTTTCTGTTATTATTGGGGGCACCTAGGTTCCTAACATCAGCTTTTCATTGTCTCTTGGCCCCACATATCTAGTCAGTGGACAAATCCTTTTATTTCTATCTTCACAGACTATCTGACATACATTCCTTTTTCTTTATCCAGTCCCCATTGCAATGGCCCCCTAATTGGTCTCCCAGCCTTTAATCTCTCCCCACTCCAATCCATCCTCTCCATGACTATCAAACTGATTTTTTCTGAAGTGCAGGTATAACCATGTTACCCTCCTAATCAATTAAATTCAATGATCACTTATTACCTCTAGGATTATATATATAAACTTCTCTGATTGGTATTTAAAGCTTGTCACAGCCTAGCCCTAACCTAAGTTTTCAGAATGGTCACACAACACACACACACACACACACACACACACACACACACTGTTCATTGTTCATTTGTACAATCATATCCAACTCTATGGTGATTTTGGACACCTACGTGCAGTCCCAAGAATAACTATTCATCCAGCCTGCTTAGGATGACATCTGATGTATATAAGAAGTAGAAGATTTGCGTCAGGTGTGTTTAAAAGAAAGTTCTGCCAACTCAAACTATTTATGTAGTAGAAGAAACAGTGCATTTGTCTCTTAATTAAGCAAAGATGAGATTAAAGACTTTTGACCAGAGAGGAAGAGCTGGGTCCAGTAATAAGACACAGAAAAAAAAGACAATCACCATTAGATCAAGAGTACCATGAATGTGCATTTATTGTTGTAAATAATCAACAATCAAAAAAGTAGAATTGAGGCCAGACAGACCCAAGACACAGAGTCAGTAAAGACTTTTGGTGACGAGGATCTTCACAAATCTTCTTAGGGAGATGGAAGGTGAATGGGGAGGGAGGATAAACATAGATTGAGGTAGGGCCATTATCAACTTTTGGTTTCATATTGCTGATTCTTGGTGTAGAGGGAGCCAGATGATCAGCAGCAGCCCCCGGAGCTGCCACAGCAGCCCCCAGACTGCTGGCTGCGCCCACTGCCACTGTCACAGCAGTCAGATCTCTGGTGCCTGCGTCTGTGGGATCTTCTGTGATGGGAAAAGAGGCAGCAGCCACCCCCAGAGCCAGAGCTGCAGCATCCTCCAGAGCTGGACCCACAGCATCCCCCAGAGCTGCAGCATCCCCCAGAGCTAGAGCCACAGCAGGAAGAGACTGGAGGAGGGCAGGGAGCCTGGGGAGGGCACTTGGGAGGACATTTGGGAGGGCATTTGGGAGGGCACTTGGGGGTCTGACACTTGGGAGGACATTTAGGGGGGCACTTAGGGGCCTGACACTGCTGCTGGCTTTGCTGGCAGGACATTTCTAAGTGAGTTCAACCTGAAAGACAATATAGAAGAGATATCAGACAAACTAATAATTTTCATTTGGCATCAACTCATATTGTGATTTCAATTGTAGATTGGAACCCAGTAGCATGTAGAAAGGAAAATTGTATCCTACAATGGATAAAATGGAAGAATGAAAGAACCTACAATGAAAGAACACTGATTCTGGAGTCAGAGGGCTTCAGTTCAAATCCCCCCTTAGTGGCTTACAGTTTATGTGACCTTGGGCAAGTCCTCTGCCATTCCTTGCCTATAAAATAATTGGATTATATTAGATCTAAGTCGATTCTAACTCTATATTATTCCTCCAATTAAATTTGTTTAGACTGAATTTGTAATCAGGGATGGACATATATGAAGAAAATGCATGACCCAATGGATCCTGACCATACAGAGAAAACATATCTCAGTATGTCCCCTGGGGACTCCCTCTTGATGCCTTTCTTATCTCATTCATCTGACCAACTCCAGCCTGAGACCCAGACTGTTTTTCAATTAGTCTAGACACTAGAATAGATCCAGAATACAAGCTTCCATCCCTCCCTTTTTGCTCTAATTAACCATACTTCATTTCCCCCCACACCTCTGGCTTTCAACTTTATCTTTATTCCTTCTTTCTCCTTCTCTCCTTTTCTACTCCCTAATTTCCTGCCTTCAGTCCCACTCTGGAAACATACTGTTCAAAGTAAACCCTTCCACACCAAAGAGCACCCAAACTAGGCTTTGAAACACTTACCCTGATCACAGACCTGATGGGCTTGTCCTTAAGGATACAGATTGTGTGAAGAGCCAATGCCTAGGTCACCTTTTATAGGAGATCCCTAGACTAGGCTGTGCCATGAGACATAGTCTGGTAGGAGGAGAAGGCTCTTTCACCACCCAAGGCATGCACCAGCTAAGTCCCATATGTCAGGTAATTCTTGACATTCCTTAGCTCTTTGGTTCTTCCCAGGTAGATCAAGGTATACAACTAAAGGGTCTCTATACTTGGCACATTGAGAAAGTTGGAGTTTTTCCTCAGGATGGGAATCTTCCCTCTTTCTTGTTATATACCTTCTTTCTATTCCCTTCTCCATCAAATCAACCTAGGGAACTTCCATGAAACCCTGTCATAAATGATTCTATTCCATCCTGATCATCTGAATCTTTAGTTCTTTACCCCACCCTAGATACTTGGGAAAGTGTTTGATTATTGTCCTCCCCTAGGGACCCTTCTGCTTATGCCCATTGTTTCCCAGCTTTTCTCAGAACCCCTTCTGTATAGCTTTGCTTAAACCACTACCCTTCACTACTGCTCACCCTTGCCTTGTTCAGCTCTTCAGGGTAAAGTCCTATCTATCCTCTTCCTGAGAAGGTTAGTGATCAAACATCAGTAATAGAACCTTTTTCTTCTGAACTTTAAGAATAGACAAATGTTTTAGGTTTGGGGAAATGTACCTATTCTGTCTCAAGGTCCTCCCTCCCCCCATATATCTAAGTCAAGTGGGTCTCTCTTTAGGTGCTGTCTAAAGAACAAAAGAACTCATCAAATTCTCTGCCTACTGTACTTGTTCATCTTTTAGAGGTGAGAATTTAGGAGAATTCAGAAATGGGGTTCAGAGAGACCTCAAAATCATGCCTCAAAATGGCTAAGCCAGTTAAGATATGACACTAAGTTGAGATCATAACATATTCAAGTAGGACCATTATGTCAACCATTCATTTTCTAGTAGTTCTTTATTTTTCTGCATTCTGTTGAAATATGTCTGAACTTACTAAGGTACAATGAAACTTGCTAGGTTACACTGGGCAGGAATTGGGGCGGGGGGGATAGTAGAGCAGGAAGTGTTTTATTTCCTTGACCTTGTGAGTAGCTATCTGACAATCCAACTGTCTTCTCATAAAGCCTTCACTGAAACCACATTGCACAGGCTTGCACAGATATGTGAGGAATGACTTTAAAATTTAAGGACAATTTTTGGTTAATAGGCCAGATCTTGTATATCCAAAATTAATTTCTTTCCTTTCTGGGTAATTACATTGAGAGCCACAATACTTATTTATTGACACTGGTCCAAAAATTTCTGGGAATTTCTATTTGGAACTGCCAAGATGATGACAGTGTGTATGATGGCATCTGTGGTATGACTAATGTTGATGTGGTTGTATATGTTGAGAATGCTGGTGTATCATAGATGGTGGAAGTTAGGGTGATGAAAACCAAGCATCCAGGAGAGTTTCTGAATAATTCCAGTGATCCACACAAGGTTCATGCACCAGTGGTTTTTTTTTTTTTTTTTGAGGAATTTCTATGCCTACCATCTACAGATAAGAGAATTCTGTCTTAGAAATCATGGCCTAGGGAAAGGCCCCTTTCCACTTTTTTTTTTTTACAACCTTTCTAGTTGTAAGGCATCTATGATGATTATCAGTTCCCCTTAGGGTCTGGCATTTATAGATTCAGTACCATTATAGACTTCAGTTCTATGATTTAATTGATCAACAAACATTTCACTTATTGAATGCAAAGCTCAAGATGAACCCCCCATGGGGTACAAAGATGGGTAGAATTTGATCTGCGATCTCATAGAACTTATAGTCTAAAATATAAGGCAAGAGAGTGATGTGAGACTCAGAGAAGTAAATAATGATTGAGGCAGCAAGGTGAGAAAGGGCAAAGAACAGAAAATTAATCATGGCTAACCAGGAGGTACAAGTGAGGAAATCTGGAATAGCCAAGGAGAGCAGTGAGGGCGGTCTTCAGATGTCTTTATGGAGTAGGTGAAACTTTCAAGTAATCTTGTCAAGCGTGAACTACTTATCTGTATTTCCATCCCTCCTATCCATTTTCCACCAACAACTCCAGGGAGTGCTACCCATCCTTCCTATTCCTGATTTATCAGGAAGCATCTCAAGCTAACCTGAACATTGCTGTTCAATTGTTTTTCAGTCATGCCCAAATCTTTGCAACCCCAGGAAGATGAATCTTCTGATTCCAAGCCCAGTGCTCTATCCACTGTTCCTCCTAGCTGCCCCTATCTGCTGTGTCCTAAGAGTAAAGATCTTCGTTTACCACAGTATGAGGGCCATGAACTCAATGGGTGAGAGAAGGGCTTCCCTTCCTCTGCTCCCTTTCTTTTTCCTGGATTCCTAGAAAGAGGCCTGCATTTGTTTCTCTTCTGTGTTGTTTGTCCTCCTTAGATGTGGACACGAACCCCACATAACTGGGAGTTTGAGTCATTATAAGTTAAGATTACAAGAAGAATGGTGTAGCCAGTCCGGCGGAAACCCCGAGAAACCAAGGACCTGAGACTTGAGTCCAAATGGTTTTGGACTTGAAACTGGGACCAGGTTCCATGGTAACCAAGCTATACTATGAAGCTACGCCCCATTCCCTCCCCAGGAATTGAGGCAGAACAAAGGGCAGGGGATTGATTATTTCTCACATGCTTTGGGGAGAAAGTCTGTATATTTGTCCTTTTACCTCCTGAATTAAATGTTTCTTCGTCAGTTATGCCCATTCACCTGGTAGGGGATTTAGGTCACTATATTAAGTAATCTGGATATGCTCTAAGGCCCCTCAAATGTGTCTGCATTGTAGGTGAACTAGGCATGTTCAGACCAGCTTGGGTTACATATGTAACACAATTTATTTATCCATCTTCCAATCAAGAGACATTTACTTCGTTTCTAATTCTTTGCTGTCACAGAAAGTGTTGCTAACATTTTGATTACATGGAAACTTTCTGTCTCTCATCTTCAGGGTTTATGCCTAGTGGTGGAATCTGTGTTAAAGGGCATGGACGCTTAACTTTTAAAAAAGCATAAATCCAAATTGCTTTGATCAAATTCCAAGACTCTATTTTTTAAGCATGAGGACAAATTTTCTTTAGAATGGTTGGAGCAATTCATAGCAGAACCACCAGCATTGTGTCTGTCTTTCAACATTCCCTTCAGTATTGCCTATTTCTGTCTTTTGCCAATTCATCAATTTTCTTGGCATAATATTTTGGACTTATTTCTATTTATCTTATTTACTTATTCATTCATTCATTTATTTTAACTTCTGGTTTACATCATTCATTTCAATCAGATTTTGAGTTACAATTTTTTCCCCATTTTCCCCCTACCCACCACCCCAGAATAGCAGTCCCACAAGTTATCCCCTCATCCAATCTGCTCTCTCCAATATCTTCTCCCATACCCCTTTCCACTTTTCCATTAGGACAAGGTGAAACTCTGTGCCCCAATGCCTGCACATCTTATCTCCCAATTATATGCAAAATAGTATTAATAATAGTATTTATATATATTTGAAACATTTAATTTTAAAACTTCGAGTTCCAGATTCATTCCTTTCTTTCCTTGTCACCCACTCTTGCTGGGAAGATAAGCAATTCAGTATACGTTGTACATGTATAGTTATGCAAAACATTACCATAGTAGATATATTGAAAAAGACTGGCTATATTTCCCTCCCACCTATCCCACCCCCCACTTGGTCCATTCCCTACTTTGATCCAGTCCCTTTTCAAGAGTGGCTGCTTCCAACCTCCCTTGCCCCCAGCTTGCCCTCCCTTCCATCATCCCCCCTATCATCCCCCTCCCCCCTACTCTCCTGTAGGGTGAGCTATCCCATTTAATATGTATATCATTCTCTCCCTGAGCCAAATTCAATGAGAATATGGTTTTGCCTTTTTGCCTTCCTGTTCTTCCCCTCCCTTGCAACCACTTCCCCTTGCCTCTTCTATATGAAATAGTTTACCCCTTTCTGTTTCTCCCCATCTCCTCTCATTATATTGCTCTCTAACCTCTTAATTTCACCTTTTAAGTATCACCCCTTCCTATTAAATTCGACTTGTGCCCTCTATCTATGTATACCTGCAAACATATATACACACATTCACATATGTATTCATATGCCCATAAACCGTTCTTCAACTATTTTCATACTGAGAAAGGTTTCAGTTACAGTTATTGTTTTTCCATATAGGGATGTAAATAGTTCAATTTTGATAAGTTCCTTTTGATTTCTTTTCCCTGTTTACCTTCTCAAGCATCTCTTGCTTCTTGTGTCTGAATGTCAGATTTTCTATTCAACTCTGGTTTTTTCCTCAAGAATGCTTGAAAGTCCTCTATTCCACGGAATGACCATATTTTCCCCTGAAACAAGATACTCAGTTTTGCTGGATAGGTGATTCTTGGTTTTAATCCTAGCTCTTTTGCCCTCTGGAATATCATATTCAATGCCCTTCTATCCCTCAGTGTAGAAGCTGCCAGGTCCTGTGCCATTCTGATTGTGTTTCCACAGTATTGAAATTGTTTCTTCCTGGCTGCTTGTAGTATTTTCTCCTTGATCTGGGAATTCTGGAACCTGGCTATAATATTCCTAGGAGTTTTCTTTTTGGGATCTTTTTCAGGAGGTGATTGATGGATTCTTTCAACCTCTATTTTGCCCTCTGGATCTAAAACATCAGGGCAATTTTCCTTGAGAATTTCTTGAAGGGGGATTTCTAGGTTCTTTCCTTGATCATGGCTTTCAGGTAGTCCAATAATTTTTAAATTGTCTCTCCTGGATCTATTCTCCAGGTCAGTGGTTTTTCCCATGAGATATTTCACATTGCCTTCTAATCTTTCGTTTGTTTGGATCTGCTTAACAGCATCTTGATTTCCCATAAAGTCATTAGCTTCCATTTGCTCCAGTCTAACTCTGAAGGAATGAATCTCCTCAGTGAACTTTTGAGATTCTTTTCCATCTGGCAAATTCGACTTTTTAAGGCATTCTTCTCCTCATTGCCCTTTTGGGCCTCCTTTGCCATTTGAGTTAGTCTATTTTAAGGTGTTGTTTTCCTCAGTCAGGCTGTTGACCCTCATTTCATACTTTTCCTGCATCCTTCTCATTTCTCTTTCCAATTTTTCCTCCACTTCTCTTATTTGATTTTTAAAGTCCTTCTTAAGGTCCTCTATGGCCTGCAACCCGCTCATGTTTTCCTCTGGGGCTTTTGGAGCAGGACTTCTAACCTCACAGTCCTTTTCCTGCTCTATGCCCCCAAAATAGGAGTCTAGGGTTGCATTTTTCTGTTTCCTTTGCCTTGGCATGTTGCCACTTAATTACTTGACTTTTGGGTTTGTTGCCACACTATGGCTTTAAGGCCAGCTAGAGGAATTTTCGTCCCGAACGTGTGGGGGGCAACTTCCATTTCTGGCAAGCTGTAAACCCACCCACGACTTCCACCCTAGATCACAATCCAGATCCAGGGAGGTTAAAGCAAGAGTGATTACCCCCCAAGACTGATCGCTGGATCTCCCTACAATTAATTGCAGGTCAAAAGCTGGAGCTGCCTCTGAAAACTACAAAATGGCGTGTCTCCTCATCAGCTTCTAGCCCCCAGGGGAGGGAGCCGACGCATTCCCCCAAATACAGGTCCCAAAGTCCATAGGACGCTAACCTCTTACTTTGTCCTAGGCATGTCTATGTTGATAATTCTGGAGTCGCTACGGCTGCTGGTGTTCTGGGGTTCCTCCAGCCCGCTGCTGGCCCTGCCGCCCTGGGGCTAAAACCTCGGCTCACGCGGACCTGGGCTCTGCTCGGCTCCACTTGGCTCCGCTCGGCTCCGCTTCCTGGGCTCTGTGAGTTGTGCGCTGCCGGCTCCCAGACCGCTTCGCTGGTCCTTCCTGTAGTGCTGCTGGGCTGTCCTCAGCGGGAGGTTAGCTTCTCTTTGTTGTTCTGTCGGTGCTGGGGCTCCAGAAGTTGTTCAGAGTCCCCTTTTACATAGTTTGGGGGGAATCTGGGGGCAGAGTGGCTTGGATGAGCTGTTTCTACTCTGCCATCTTGGCTCTGCCCCCCAGGTTTTATCCCTTGAGAATTTCTTGAAGGATGATTTCTAGGTTCTTTCTTTGATCATGGTTTTCAGGTAGTCCAATAATTTTTAGATTGTCTCTCCTGGATCTATTTTCCAGGTCAATGGTTTTTCCCATGAGATATTTCACATTGCCTTCTAATCTTTCATTTGTTTGGATCTGCTTAATAGTATCTTGATGTCTCATAAAGTCACTAGCTTCCATTTGCTCCAGTCTAATTCTGATGGAATGAATCTCCTCAGTGAGCTTTTGAGATTCTTTTTCCATCTGGCAAATTCGGCTTTTTAAGGCATTCTTCTCCTCATTGCCCTTTTGAGCCTCTTTTGCCATTTGAGTTAGTCTATTTTTTAAGGTGTTATTTTCCTCAGTCAGGCTGTTGACTCTTATTTCAAACTTTTCCTGCATCCTTCCCATTTCTCTTCCCAATTTTTCCTCCACTTCTCTTATTTGGTTTTTAAAATCCTTCTTAAGGTCTTCTATGGCCTGTAACCCGCTCATATTTTCATTTGCGTCTTTTGGTGCAGTATTTTTGACCTCACAGTCCTCCTCCTGTTCCATGCTTTGATCCTGTTTGCCCCCAAAATAGGAGTCTAATGTTGAATTTTTCTGTTTATTTTGTTTCCTTTGGCTAGGCATATTGCCACTTAATTACTGGATTTTTGGACTTATTGCCACAGTAGGACTCTGCCACCAGACAGGGGAACTTCCATCCCAAACATTGGGGTTTTTTCAACTGCCGGAGGTATTAGTTGGGTGGTCCTCTGAAGCCCCCACACACTCTGGGAAGCTGGTCACACATCCCAAGACCTTCACCCTAGACTGCAATCCAGATCCAAGAAGGGTAAAGTAAGGGTGATTACCCCCCAGACTGATCACAGGATCCCCTTACAGTTAGCAGGCCAGGAGCTTAAGCTTCAACTGAAGCTGCAAAATGGCAGCTGTGCTGTGTCTCCTCAGCAGCTTCTTGCCCCCAGGGGAAGAAGCCTGATGCATTCCCAAATACTGGTTCCAAAGTCCAGAGGGCACTAACCTCTCACTTTTTCCTAGGCATCTATATGTTGGTAGTTCTGGAAAAGCCACAGCTGCTGGTGTTCTGGGGTCCCTCCAGATGGCTGCTGGTCCAGCCACCCTGGGTCTAAAACCTCAGACTCACGGGGTCCTGGGCTCGGCTCCCAGAGTCTTGCTCTGGCCACTCCTTTCTGGGCTGCTGGGCTGTCCTCAGCAGGAGGTTAGCTTCTCTGTGTTGTTCTGTGGGTGCTGGAGCTCCAGAGGTTGTTCAGAGTCCCATTTTGAAGTGTTGTGGGCTGGAGCACAGTGGAAGTGCTGTTTCTACTATGCCATCTTGGATCCACCCCCTATTTCTATTTCTTTTAATAATTATTTGGAACTACCTTTCACATGGATATTAAGAATTTGTAAATCTACTTTTGACAGCCCTTTGTTCACATCCATTGGAAAATGGACCTTGGTCTTATATATTTGTGTCCATCCCCTATATGCCATCTATATCCCTTCTTACTGGAGAGATTTGATACATAGTCTTTCCCCCCTCTTCCTGCCCCCCCCAGTAACAAAGCTTTCTCTTCTTACTTTAACTGTTTTGGTTTTGTTCATGGAGAAGCTTTTGCATTTCATATAATGGAAACTAATCTTTTATGATCTCTTCTTCAGTTGTTTAGTTAAAATTTCTCCTCCTAACTAAAACTATGAAAGACATCTGATCTAATTATCTCTTAATTTTTTTATGATGTGTCTTTATTGTTTAACTTAATAATAAAGTGCAAATAATAAAATGTAAGATGAATCAATACGGGGGAAGAAGAGTGGTGCCCAAGTGAAACTTTCTGTGATAGATGGTTTGCTGAGGCTATAAGACAGTGACTTGGGAAGGGCAAAGGAGAAAGACTTCAGATGGTAAATAGACATTTTCTCACCCCAGAAAGGATGGGAAATATGAGTTATTTAATTGTATATGAAGAGGCAAGCAAGATAAAGAGTGATCCTCTGAGCCACAGACTGTGTTCACACTTTTGTCCCCAGTCTCTCTTCTATCAGAGATTCCCAAGGAGTATGGGAAGTGAAAAAGGCTAGAAACTGAGGCAAATGGGTTTAGGAGGAAAGAAACTTTTGAGTCAGGAAGAATCTGTGAAAAAGAGAGACTACCCCTCACTCATCATCTGCCTGGAGGTGACAGCCTCAGATCTGAGACTTTGAGGGAGTCAAAGGGCAGGAAAAAAAGAGTTTGTCAGTCAACAAACATGTAAATGCCTACTACAGGCATAGTGCTAAAGCAGTGGGGATACAAAAAATAAACAAACCAAAAAAAAAACAAACCCAAACCCATTCCCTGCTGTCAAGGAGCTCACAATCTATTGTGAGAAACAGCATGCTAACAAGATATATACAGGATAAACTGGAGACAGTCATGGAGGGAAGGCACTAGGTTTGAGGGTGTCCAGGAAAGATTTTATGCAGAAGGTGAGATTTTACTTGAAACTTGAAGGAATCCAGGAAAGCCCGAAAGCAGATATGAGGAAGGAGAACCTTCCAGGTATGGGAAACAGCCAGAGAAAATCCCCAGAGTTAGGAGATGGAGTGTATTTTTTTTTTCAAGGAACAGCCAGGAGACCAGTGTCACTGGATTGAGGGCTATTTATGGCTGGTGGGAGGAGCTGTAAGAAGATTGGAAAGATAGGAGAGGAGCAGGTAATGAAAGACTTTGGATATTGTTGCAATAATTGAACGAGCTTTGTAGCATTTCAACATTAAAGAGCACAGAAACACTCCAGCTGAAGAGAGAACACCACTTGGTCTAGCCAGTGACTAAAGGTGAAAAAAAGACCGAAGCTTGACATTGAAGAGCACACAGTCCAGCAGGGACATGATGCCCAGAGATGACTCCTGAACTACCAAAGCCAGCAGCATCGGAGTCTGGCAGTAACCAGAAGAGCCACAAAGGGACGTACTTGACTCAATCCCATATTATCCCTGCAAGCAGAGACCCTACCCTGGGAGGAGCAGTTCAGTGAGTAACTAGTTCAGGCAAGATACCATGCCCTACAAAGAGCCAGCCCAACTGAATAGCAGAGTGAATTTTAGGGAACTTTGAGAGGACTTTCTGGAGAGAACGACATCAAAACTTTACTTATTAGAGTTGTAAGTTGATTTCTTTTGTATTTTAAGTTAATGCACACACTACCCCCATCCTGGATTCTGAGAGTGTTTATGTTATTTGAGTAAATTAATTTCTTTGTTAAGGAACCAACTGAGCCGCTGCTCGGGATTTGTGAGCCAGCAATCAGGAGGACAGACACTTAGAGAGTTACCCCTGGAATGTTGGAAGTGCTAAAAGCTACCCCTCTAGGCACCCAGCTTTTCAGTGACTATGTCCTTTGGGTGTATTAAGTGGGGGAGAATGTTACATGAGTAGCAATCACTTTACTATGAATTAACTTACCATTTTCTTAAAGTGAAATGAATGCTAGCTATTATATCAATAAAGAATGTTTCTACATGGGGATTCCATATATTAATGACCTTACAGGTATAAGCAAAAACAAACAAAAAACTTAACTGGGATTTGGGACTTTTGAAAATGAGAGGGTTTTAGTGAACGGAAGCACCTCAGTGAAGGTACTTGCAGAAAGACAGTCTGGGAGTGGGGAAGGCATGCAAACCTTTAGATAGTCTTTGGACTTGGGATACAGAGAGTTGTTGTTTATCCTTCATTTTCTTTCTTTTTTTTTTCAGGGCAATTGGGGTTAAGTAACTTGCCCAAGGCCACCTGGCTAGGTTTGTTGTTTGTGTGTGTTAAGTGTCTGAGGCCGGATCCAAACTCAGGTCCTTCTGACTCCAGGGCCGACGCTCTACTCACTGTGCAACCTAGCCGCCCCTTTATCATTCATTTTCAAAGGGGACCAATGACATCACAAGGTGATGTTTTGATCAGTTTGTGAATTGGATTTAAGTGAGGCAGAGTTGTGCAATATTTTCAGTCTCATTTTCTCTTCCAGAGTCTTCAAAGTCCAGTGGCAAGACAAAAGTCAAGACAACTGGTGATGGCCCAGGATGCAGTAGGTGACCCTGGTATCTTTGATGTCCGACCAAGCTCTAAGTGCTTTATAGCACCTGCTTCAGCTACCTTCATGAGAATAAATGGTTCTTATCCACCCATTTTCCTGAGGGAAATCTTCATATATTTGGGGGTAGATTCCCCGCCCCCCCCCCAACCCGACAACTCATCAATGGGAATGAGGCTTATTGGTTATCCTCAACCTGGTTTAGCAAGTCAGCTAAGATGGTTTCCTGAGGTGTGGCCACTGCATACATTACAACTTCTCAGAATCCCAAGTGAGAGTGTGATGGTAGGTAGACACCAAATGTGAATAAGCAGCCCTGAAAAGCCCTCATACTAGAGGTACTAGTCCAGCTTGAGCACCCCATACATCCCAATAGGGAGAGTATCATTACAGGGAAGGAGGATCTTTGACAGTAGATATAGAGACCTCATAAACTGGTCAACTAATGAATAGAGTCACCAAGTGGTGAGGGAAGGGGAGAAGATGGTGTTTCCATAGTCAGAGGATGGGAGGGAGGTAGCTCTTCAAAATTCAAGTGCCTTTTCTGTATTGGGCAATGTGAAAAAAAGAAACCTATGGGGAAACTGACTAGCCTAAATTGGTCTTTGACAGCATAAAGTAAGAAATTCTGGGTGGCCACCAACAATAAAGAAAACTTTTGGTTTATAGCATAGAAAGGTTGTGGGCAATGAGGTGGTACCACAGTGCAGAGTGATGGGGCTGGAGTCAGGAAGACTCATCTTCCTGAGTTCAAATATGGGTTCAGACACTTACTAGCTGTATGACCCTGGACAAGTCACTTAATCCTGTTTGCCTCAGTTTCCTCATTTGTTAAATGACCTGGAGAAAGAAATGGCAAACTACTCCAGTATATTTGCCAAGAAAAGTCTAAATGGTATCATGAAGAGTCAGACATGACTGAACAACAAATAGAAAAATTGAGAACAGGAGGCAGTTGTGACCAGAAACAGAGAGGTTTATTTTTGTAAAAGAATAAGACAGGGTTTGGGTTCAACTTTGAAATATAGGGTTTTCAGATAAGTTCAAATGTCTTCTTGAATTTTATAAGTCTCTTCAGGGTATCTCAGGAACCCATGCCCCAAAGGAGAGGTAATGAAGGTGAAATGAGAAAGGGGGAGCAGAGGAGTGGCATCTTTTAATTTCTAAAACAGTGCTCCTCTTAGCAAAGGGGACCATGTTAACAGCAGCCCCCAGAGCTCCCACAACAGCCCCCAGACTGCTGGCTGCTCCCACTGCCACTGTCACAGCAGTTAGACCTCTGGTGCCTGCGTCTGTGGGATCTTCTGTGATGGGAAAAGAGGCAGCAGCCACCACCAGAGCCAGAGCTGCAGCATCCCCCAGAGCTGGACCCACAGCATCCCCCAGAGCTGCAGCATCCCCCAGAGCTAGAGCCACAGCAGGAAGAGACTGGAGGAGGGCAGGGAGCCTGGGGAGGGCACTTGGGTAGGCATTTAGGGGGGCACTTGGGTGGGCACTTGGGAGTCTGACACTTGGGAGGACACTTAGGGGGGCACTTAGGGGCCTGGCACTGCTGCTGGCTTTGTTGGCAGGACATCTTGGTTTGTGTTTGGTAAACCTGAAAGACAATATAGAATCTTGGTTTGTGTTTGGTAAACCTGAAAGACAATATAGAATTTTTTTCTGAATGGATAAAATCAAGTCTTAAAAGTTTTCTTCACCTGGAATTTATCCCTAATATGATAGTGAATTTTGCCTAGACGATATTAGTATCCAGAAAGAAAAGACTTAACAAAATAATTCCTGTGTTAAAATGCCTTTAGGTTTGAATTTGGGAAGAATGAATATTTACCTTGTATCAATTAAGGAGATTTTCAATGTTTTCTCTGTCTTTCTCTCTCTGGCTCTTAGTCTCACCCTATTTCTGTCTCTCTATATGCATGTGTGTGTATTAAAATATGTACACACATAATATATATACACACACACACACACACACACACACACATATATATATATATATATATATATATAATATACACACACATGTACCACTTGAGTACTGAAGAATGTGGAAAAATACATAAGTTAAGTAGCAGTATTTGTGTTCCACAGGAGAGGGGAAGACTTCCCTTGACATCCTGAGGATAGCCTTTAAATTCTAGTACATTACAGCTTCTGGTAACTCAGACTACAACTGCTCTTCCCCACCCCATCCACTTTGCCCAGAGACCAGACACTTTTCTGGTTGTTTTCTGGGGACATCCAAACTGGCCATCAATCAAGAAAAAATCCAAAGTATAAGCTGTTCTTCACCAGTCATTGTACTTCTCCTTCAGTTTAACTCTTTGCTCCTTAGCTCCCCTATTCCTCTTCCTTTATTCTTCAGCTGTCTTCCTTCTGAATCCTCTCTTCCTCTGCTTTCTTTTCTCTCCTTCAATACTCTGCTCCAAGCCTCCCCCTGGGCTGTCATGCAGACACTCACCCTGATCACAGCCACAGACAGGAACTTTCTGCTGAAGAACCAGAGTGGTGAGTAGACTGGAGCAGGGACACCCTTTATAGGGCATCCTGGGTGGATCTACTGGCATGGGACCTAGCTCTCTAGGAGGAAGAGTGTCTTTCACAACTCCTGGCTGGTGTCAGACAATTCCTGACATTCTCTAAACTCACATACACTGACATGTGCCAGCCCATGGATTATTGAATTATTGAGGCATGTTAGAAGCCCTTTAATCTGTTTGCCTCATTTTATAGATGAAGACACTGAGGTCCAAAGGAGCAATAAGGTCACAGAAGCAGTGAGTGGATTAGGTGGTGCTTATACCGAGGCCCCTCAAAATGTCCCTTTCATTATCTTTCAGCATGCCAGGCTGAGGCATATCTGAGGCCACCTTTCTAGGAAGATAGGATCCAGATAGTGCTTTCATGTTTATTGTGAAGACTAGGAGCCCTCCCCTCCCCCAGAAGCTTAGGAATTGCCATTGAAATCTAGCCGTTGGGCAAAAACTCAAGGGGCTTCAGTCACTGGGTTTTTATCCACTCCTAGAAATTTCCATATGGCCCCATGACCTTACTTTTTGGGGGAGGGCAATTAGGGTTAAGTGATTTGCCCAAGGTCACACGGCTAGTAAGCATTAAGTGTCTGAGGCTGGATTTGAACTCAGGTCCTCCTGATTCCAGGGCTGGTGGTCTATTCACTGAACCACCAAATTCAAATCCTTATTCCAGCTCTTATTACCTGTGTGAATGAAGGCAAATTACTTTAATTGCCAAGAGCTGGATGCCTTATCTCTAAAATGAGGTAAATGGAACCCATTACTTCTAATATCTTTCATCTTTATTTAGTTTTCAACATTTATTTCCACAAGATTTTGAGTTCCAAATTTTCTCCCCATCTCTCCCCTACCCCACCCTAAGATGGCTTCTTCCTTTAATCTGCCCTCTCATATATCCCCTCCTACCCTTACCCCTTTACCCCTTAATTTCTTGTAGGCAAAATGGATTTCTATACCCCATTGCCTGTATAAACCCTTCATCTTTAAAATGTCATTACAGGGGTGGCTAGGTGGTGCAGTGGATACAGCACCGGCCCTAGAATCAGGAAGACCTGAGTTCAGAGCCAGCCTGACACTTAATGCTTACTATCCGTGTGACCTTCGGAAAATCACTTAACCCCAATTGCCCCTCTCTCCCCAAAATAAAATTTCATTACATATATGACCTCTGGGTCTATTTCATCTTTTCTTTCTTTTTTTTTTTTTAAAGCAATTGGGGTTAAGTAACTTGCTCAAGGTTACACGGCTAGTCATGATTTATGTGTGGGTGCTCATTTTCTGAGGCCGGTTTCGATCCCCGGTCATCCCAACTCCAAGGCCGGTGCTCTTACTCACTGCGCCACCTAGCCGCCCCTATTTCATCTTTTCTTTAGCTTTACCTAGATTTATTCCACTGGGGTACTCACATTTTTAGCTACTTTTCTACACAAAATACGCTTCAACTTGAATATTTGAAACTACTCCCCCATTTCTCCATCCTGGAGACAGTGTTAAGATCCACTCTTTCCCACACTCCCACTGGCCCCTTTTTAGGGGGAAATCCAACAGTTGGGAGTAAGTGGTTCTACGAGCATCTGGGGAGGAAAAAAAAAAACTTGAATAAGATACAGTTCCTATTCTCAAAAATATTGCTGGTAATAGTAGCGAAAATTTATTTTGTCTAGTGAGGTTATGTTAGAGCTCTACATATACTATCTCATTTAATCCTCAGTACAATCCTGGGAGGTGGGCACTAAGATTTTCCCAGTTGTACAACTGAGGAAACTGATTTTGAGAAAGGTCAAGTGACTTGCCCAGGGTCACACAGCTAAGAAGCATCTGGAGCAAGATTTCCATCTCAAACTTGTAGTCCAATCAAGAGAGACCAAATTCACAAGTGACTAAAATTCAGTGTAAGATAAAGTAAATATTACAAGGGTTATACTGACCCAGGAGTGATTTTTCTATCTAGGGTCACCATTATCATCTGCATGGATGTAGTGATGTCTGATGAGGGCAGGATGGGAATGATTTTTACTTTCCTTTTTGTGTCTTTTTGTATCCATTGGTGTCTGTATCAAGTTCTATCCACATAAATGTCTCCTGAAGACTGGGATCATTGTTTTCCTAAAGTGATTCACCAAGGTAAGTTTTTAAGAATTGAAAATCTTAGTGTTACTATGTTGCCCAAGCTCAGGAATTTATCTGAATATACTCCTTAAGTCTGGGTTTTTTGAATAGCAAACTTAATTCATTTCAATTTAAGAAGTGTTTATTTAGTACTTAGCACGAGGTGGGCACTGTCTTAGGTCCTGGGGATACAAAAAATGATTTAGCTCCTGCCCTAAAGAATCTTCCATTCTACTGAGGGAAAGCTCTCTATATACTGAAAAGTAATTACTAAATATTAAAACTTGCAAAACAACTTCTGTGAGAAGGGCACTAGAAACTGAGAGATGAAGAGAAGGATCAGGGTAGGATTCTTCTGGTTAAAAAGACAAACAAATTTTGATCATGAGCACAGAGATTATTTGTCTAGGATCTCTGAGGTTGTAAATAACAGAAGAGAGATATGAACTTAGATCTCAGGGCCTCCAAATAGAATGTGAGACCAGGTATTATGATGGAAAAATATCAGCATTTTTTCCACTGTAACATGTTGCCCCCCATGCCATTGACACATATCTCTTAATATTTTCTAGTTTTACACACCTGTCACTCTGCTAAGGAACACCTTGGCATAAATGTATTTTCTTTTCTTCCCAGCATATAGTCATCCTTCAGGTTGATTACTTGTTCATTCTCTCTGTCTCTCTCTGATACATAGTCACAAGTCACATAAAACCTTATGTGCCCTGTCAAAAATAGACACCATCCATACTCTTTCCTTTACATTACCGAGAGAGTATCTCTCCACCAAAAGGAAGGTGGAAAAGGAAACCCAGGGCATGAGGTACTGTTTCTTTGTTGGGTATACCAATATGTGCCAGTTGCCAGTCCTTTCCCAAATTTGTCATTAATGTTTTGACTCGTGTATATAGATGGTCCTTAGACATGATTTTAAAATAAAACAACTGATCTTGCAGGTCTATAGAGAGAGACTTATTTGATGGTATCTAGTGGAGAGAGAAATGATCATGTCTGTGATTTGTCTGAGTAGGGGCAGGGGGCATGGAGCATGGATTTTTAAGGAAACCTGATTCACAAAAGCCAAATTTTCCATGCATGTGCATTGAAGATAGCAAAAGAGTATCTTTTAAAATTACAAAAGGATCTTTCTCTTCATGGGATAATTGTCAGTCTGATTCCTTTAAACCAAACTTACCTTGTTCACCAAAACAAACATCAATTTTAAATACTTTTTTGTTTTTGTTTTTTTTACATATTGTTTAATATTACATGACACAGTGACAAAAGCCCTAGAGATGAAATCAGAAGGTCTGGATGAGAGTACTGGCTCTGCTTTTGTATTTTCTGTGAGATCTTGCTTAAGTCACTTCCATTCTCAGAGTCTCAATGTATTCATCTGCAAAATGAGACATTGAGTTAGATGACCTCTGAACTCCGTTCTGGCTATATATTAATTATTCTTTGATCTTATTATTTGATGTGAATTAAACTTGGGGATATATGGGTATAGAGGTCCCTGCATTCCTGCTGACTTGGGTAATGATGATGGTGTAAATTGTGGTAAAAGTAATGAGGATCGGGTGAAATAAAGTATGTAACTGGACTTTGGAAATCTTAAAGCACTATTTGGATGACAGGTTACTATAGGCACCTTTCTATGATGAAGAAGACAGCAATGCAATGATGATGACAGGAAAGGATCCAGAACTGCTTGTTACCTAGTCCCCACCCAACTAGTCAACTACAGTTTTAGAGACTCAGTACAAAGTCTATGCTTTAGAACCTTAAGGAAGTTATTAGACCTCTCTCTATATTTAATCTCCACCACGATAGACTAGAGTTAGGAGAAGGCTTCAGTGATTAGGTCACATTTAAGTGCATTCTATAAGTTTAGAGGCAAGAGAATGGTTCAGATGGTTTCTCTGGATCCCTGTGATGTTAGGAGTGAAGGAGTTCCTACCTGGGATATGAGAGGCAAGGAGCTTCATAGAGGTTAGGAGGCCCAGAATGGAAGGGGCTGGGGAGGATGTATTGGGCTCTGCCAAAAGAAACACTAGTCAATAATAAAAGAGCATGGGAAAACCTTGTGGGAGGGAGTAGAAAGCTTCTGATTAGATAGCTAGTAAAGTTAGGAACACCTGTTTACTATAATGAACTCTTTCCACCCACTGCTGGAGAGAGTGAGGTTGACCTCATCATATGTAGTGTAGGAGGCATGGTGGGTAGAGTGCTGAACTTGGAATCAGGAAGACCAGAGATTCAATTCTGTCTTACTCACTATGTGAATTTGGGTAAATCACTGACTTTTCTCAGTCTCAGTGTCCTCATCTGCTAAACAGGAATAATAACACTTACCTCACAGAGTTGTTGTGAGGATCATATGAAATCATGGAGGTAGAGTGCTTTCAACCTTAACTCTCTGTAGAAATGCTAGGATGATGATGATGATGATGTGAGGTCAGTGTGAAGGAGCCATGTAGTCTGTCCAGCTCCCTCTTTCTGTGCAGGGCTGTGATTGGGAGAGGGCCTTTCCATCAGCATTCCCCAGTCAGAGGAGCAGTCAATCAGAGCATCTTTCCCCAAACCTGTGGGTTCAGAGGAGACACAGGAGTGAGAATCCTATAGTTTTACCCCCCAGAATTGCCCTCTAGCACAGATTTTCAATCACTTGTATCTCACTAGCCCTAAGTCTTCACTGGTTTATTGGGGAGCTCTTTGCTTAGGGGTTGGACCTTTGGATTTTCCTTTCTTGTTTCTTCCTGGTCTCACTCTCCTCCTCCATCTACCAAATCTACCCATTTTCTTGGTATTGGCTTCCCTGGTGATTGTTGCTTCCTTGTTGTTTTCTCGGTCATTTTCTCTAGAATTGGTCATCCCTCTGGACATGGGAATGTCCTTTTGTTGGTGGCTCCATTTCCTTGAGGAAACTGTAGTTGTTACTTGTTTATAATCAATTTGATTTTAATTTTTAAATTAAACAAACCTCCAAACTTTTATCTTTTCCTTTCACCTCCCTCACATTGAAGAAAGATGTTTATTATTACTCATTTATTATAAAATCTCAATTTAAATGCTAATAAAATAGTGAGTTAAAGAATTAATGGGTCATTCTAGTAGGGTAGTCTGAGGGGTGTCCCATGGATAGAAGGGGCAGTAAGAGAGAGGATTGCATTACTGATTTCTGAGTAACCCTCTAGCACTCTCACTGCCCAAGCAGTACTTTATGGTCAGGGCTGATGCTGTGAGCATGTACTAAAGGACTAGCTAGCTGCCTCAGTGACCAGGATTTGAAGGGTACAACTAAGATACCTTCATTTTCCACCAAAATATTTCTTTCCATTCTGCACTGGCTTCACAGTATCATGGGATCGCAAAATGTTAGCGTTCCAAAGGGCCTCAGTAACAAACCTTGGCCAATTCATTTACAAAGGGAATCCTGACTCTAGTATACTTAACTGGTGATCATCCAATCTCTGCCTTCATTTTCACCTTTGGGGATGTAATGCTTTTAGGTGAAAGTTTAATCTTTGGGTGTTGGATTTGTGCTGGTTTTGAATTCTGGGGATCTGGATTTAACTATGGATTCTGAAACCAACACTGGAACATCAGAAATTGAATGTCTAAAATTGTTTTTGATGAGGAGGATGGGGACAAGGAAGCATAGTCCATGATAGATATTGTAGACAGTCATGCCTAGTGAAGAACAAAGTCCTGCTCAGCTCAGCTTTCCAAGGTACCTAAGGGATAGCAATTCATTCATCAACTGTGCTACACTAAGAAGTGAATTTGATAAGGGCAAATGCTTTGTGGCAGCTGCTTTAAGGATGAGTCCATTTTTTTCAGGCCCTAGCTATTACAGGGATGAGTGTATCCCCAGAAGTTGGGGTTGGGAAAATGTTTATATTTCTGATCCTGCTATGTTTTCTCAATGAATCCATTTGTAAAACCTAATTGATGTTAACTTATTAAATAATACTGTGATAGTAATCACTGGAAAGTATTGCTAATATGTGGCAGATATTGTTACTAGAGATTGATATTGAGGAGAACACACTGAAATAGGTTCTCAAATGAACAGGGTCAGAAAGCGATACCTGGAATCTCTTAGAGGTACCCCTAGAACATACTAGGGGAGATGTAATTTTGCTTGGTAGGAAATGACTCATCAAGAACAGTTGGAGTTGGGATGAAGATCCTCACATTCTCACTCTGGGCTACATGATAATAAAGAACTGACTTATCTTAAAACTTTGGTACATTTTCTTTAATTTCACCTTAATATCCAAACAAATCCATCCCTTGTCACCTACCCAAAGTATTATTCCTTAGAACAAAGAATGAGAGAAAATAAGCTTTGCAAAATTCGCCAACAGGCTAACTGAGTCTGACAGCATATGCCCTATTCCACACCCAAAGACCTCCATATCTGTAAGAAAAAGAAGATGCATTTTCTCATTTATTTGTTGCTGAGCTCAGTCATTAATGAATCATCTTCTAGTATTGTTATTGCAGCTGAAATATAGCTTTGAGCTAGGACCTCTGGGTTAAGGAGATGTGAGGAAAAAGAAGAAGGCCAATAGAAGTCCAGAAAACATGTAACAATATCCAGAAAGATAAGGAAATGGAGTCAGAAAACCAGACTTCGGAGTTGGTTCTGCATGTTGGACCCTATTAAGGGGAAGAGGAGCCCCTAGAAAGGTCATGGAAGGCCTTGAAAACATTACAACTTTTTTGAAATTTGGGGACTGTAACCAATGAAAGAGCGACCATTCAATGCCAGAGAGAGGACTTTTCTAAAAACTGACAATGGGGATGGTATTGTATATGCCTGTGCTCTGGGTCAGACAGATAATCAGGACCAGTGTAGAATGGGAAAAAGTAAGTAGGGATAGAGCATCTATTTAGCTTTTAACCATTCCTATCTTGAGTATTTCACCAGAAAGAGCTAAATCCTCTAGAATCCTCCTACCAGGCTCTGTCCCTTGAGACTTCCGGCTCTAAACAGAAGGTTGCTCTCTCACCTGATTATCCGCTCTACTTTTCACCTGGGCTTGAGCCTTTGCCTTTCCTCAAAGAACTCAGAATCAGAGGCTCCTGTGCCTTGGCGAATTTGTCCCTTCCAGGAAGGATGATTGTCATAATCAAATGATTTCTACATGGACACTTTTTGTGTCTCCTTGGGTCTGAATGAAGGGAACTCTTTTTTTTTTTAAACAAATGCTTTATTAACTTCTGTTTTACATCATTCATTTCCGCCAGATTTTGAGTTACAATTATTTTTTCCCCTGCTTTTCCCCTACCCACTCTCCCAGAATAGCAGTCCCACAAGATATCGCTTCCTCCAATCTGCTCTCTCCTACATCTTCTCCCATACCCCCTTCGATTTTTCCATTAGAGGAAGGTGAATCCCTGTGTTCCAATGCCTACACATCTTATCTCCCAATTACATGCAAAAGAGTATTAATAATAGTATTTATATATTTGAAACATTTAATTTTAAGACCTAGAATTTCAGATCCATTTCCCTCCTCCCTTGTCACCCATTCCCTCTGGGAAGATAAGTAATTCAGTATATGTTGTACATGTCTAGCTATGCAAAATATTACCATAGTAGATATATTGTACAAGGCTGCTTATAATTCCCTCTCACTCATCCCACCCCCCACCTGGTCCATTCCCTACTTGATCCTGTCCCTCTTCTTTTTTTTTTTAAACAAATACTTTATTAACTTCTGTTTTACATCATTCATTTCCGCCAGATTTTGAGTTACAATCATTTTCCCCCCATTATTCCCCTACCCAACCTCCCAGAATAGCAGTCCCACAAGATATCGCTTCCTCCAATCTGCTCTCTCCCATACCTTCTCCCATACCCCCATCGACTTTTCCATTAGAGGAAGATGAATCTTTGTGTCCCAATGCCTGCACATCTTATCTCCCAATTATAGGCAAAAGAGTATTAATAATAGTATTTATATATATTTGAAACATTTAATGTTAAGACCTCGAATTTCAGATCCATTTCCTTCCTCCCTTGTCACCCATTCCCTCTTGGGAGATAAGTAATTCAGTATATGTTGTACATGTCTAGCTATGCAAAACATTATCATAGTAGATATATTGTACAAGGCTGCTTATAATTCCCTCCCACTCATCCCACCCCCACCTGGTCCATTCCCTACATGATCCTGTCCCTCTTCTATAGTGGGTACTTCCAACCTCCCCTCCCCCCAAGGATGCCCTCCCATCCATCATCCCTCCTCTCATCCCCCTTCCCCCTATCCTGCTGCAGGTTGAGATATCCCATTTAGTATGTATGTCATTTTCTCCCTGAACCAAATTCAATGTGAATGTGGTTTTGCCTTTTTAGCCTTCCTTATTCTCCCCCTCCTTTGCACCCACTTCCCCTACATGAGATAGTTTACCCTACCATGTCTCTCCCCATCTCCTCTTGCCACTTTCCTCTCTCACCTCATAATTTCATCCCTTGAGTACTCTCCCTTCCCAACAAAATCAACCTATGCCCTCTATCCATATATAACTGTAACCATATACACACACATTCACATATGTATTCATATGACCACACCCCCTTCTTCCATTATTTTCATAGTGAGAAAGATATCATCAGTCACAGATATTGCTTTTCCATATAGGAATGTAAATAGTTCAACTTTGATAAGTTCCTTTTGATTTCTTTTCCCTGATTACCTTCTCAGGCATCTCTTACTTCTTGTGTCTGGATGTCAAATTTTCTATTCAACTCTGGTTTTTTCCTCAAGAATGCTTGAAAGTCCTCTATTCCACTGAATGACCATATTTTCCCCTGAAACAAAATACTCAGTTTTGCTGGGTAGGTGACCCTTGGGTTCATTCCCAGTTCTTTTGCCCTCTGGAATATCATATTCCATGCCCTTCTATCCCTCAGTGTAGAAGCTGCCAGGTCCTGGGCTATTCTGATTGTGTTTCCACAATATTGAAATTGTTTCTTCCTGGCTGCTTGTAGTATTTTCTCCTTGATCTGGGGATTCTGGAACCTGGCTATAATATTCCTGGGAGTTTTCTTTTTGGGATCTTTTTCAGGAGGTGATCGGTGGATTCTTTCAACCTCTATTTTGCCCTCTGGATCTAAAACATCAGGGCAGTTTTCCTTGAGAATTTCTTGAAGGGTGATTTCTAGGTTCTTTCTTTGATCATGGCTTTCAGGTAGTCCAATAATTTTTAAATTGTCTCTCCTGGATCTATTCTCCAGGTCAGTGGTTTTTCCCATGAGATATTTCACATTGCCTTCTAATCTTTCGTTTGTTTGGATCTGCTTAACAGCATCTTGATTTCTCATAAAGTCATTAGCTTCCATTTGCTCCAGTCTAACTCTGAAGGAATGAATCTCCTCAGTGAACTTTTGAGATTCTTTTTCCATCTGGCAAATTCGACTTTTTAAGGCATTCTTCTCCTCAATGCCCTTTTGGGCCTCCTTTGCCATTTGAGCTAGTCTATTTTTTAAGGTGTTGTTTTCCTCAGTCAGGCTGTTGACCCTCATTTCATACTTTTCCTGCATCCTTCTCATTTCTCTTTCTAATTTTTCCTCCACTTCTCTTATTTGATTTTTTTTTATTTTTATTTTTTTTAAACAAATACTTTATTAACTTCTGTTACATCATTCATTTCCGCCAGATTTTGAGTTACAATCATTTTCCCCCCATTATTCCCCTACCCAACCTCCCAGAATAGCAGTCCCACAAGATATCGCTTCCTCCAATCTGCTCTCTCCCATACCTTCTCCCATACCCCCATCGACTTTTCCATTAGAGGAAGGTGAATCTTTGTGTCCCAATGCCTGCACATCTTATCTCCCAATTATAAGCAAAAGAGTATTAATAATAGTATTTATATATATTTGAAACATTTAATCTTACGACCTCGAATTTCAGATCCATTTCCTTCCTCCCTTGTCACCCATTCCTTCTTGGGAGATAAGTAATTCAGTATATGTTGTACATGTCTAGCTATGCAAAACATTATCATAGTAGATATATTGTACAAGGCTGCTTATAATTCCCTCTCACTCATCCCACCCCCCACCTGGTCCATTCCCTACTTGATCCTGTCCCTCTTCTTTTTTTTTTTAAACAAATACTTTATTAACTTCTGTTTTACATCATTCATTTCCGCCAGGTTTTGAGTTACAATCATTTTCCCCCCATTATTCCCCTACCCAACCTCCCAGAATAGCAGTCCCACAAGATATCACTTCCTCCAATCTGCTCTCTCCCATACCTTCTCCCATACCCCCATCGACTTTTCCATTAGAGGAAGATGAATCTTTGTGTCCCAATGCCTGCACATCTTATCTCCCAATTATAGGCAAAAGAGTATTAATAATAGTATTTATATATATATTTGAAACATTTAATGTTACGACCTCGAATTTCAGATCCATTTCCTTCCTCCCTTGTCACCCATTCCTTCTTGGGATATAAGTAATTCAGTATATGTTGTACATGTCTAGCTATGCAAAACATTATCATAGTAGATATATTGTACAAGGCTGCTTATAATTCCCTCCCACTCATCCCACCCCCCACCTGGTCCATTCCCTACATGATCCTGTCCCTCTTCTATAGTGGGTACTTCCAACCTCCCCTCACCCCAAGGATGCCCTCCCATCCATCATCCCTCCTCTCATCCCCCTTCCCCCTATCCTGCTGCAGGTTGAGATATCCCATTTAGTATGTATGTCATTTTCTTCCTGAACCAAATTCAATGTGAATGTGGTTTTGCCTTTTTAGCCTTCCTTATTCTCCCCCTCCTTTGCACCCACTTCCCCTACATGAGATAGTTTACCCTACCATGTCTCTCCCCATCTCCTCTTGCCACTTTCCTCTCTCACCTCATAATTTCATCCCTTGAGTACTCTCCCTTCCCAACAAAATCAACCTATTCCCTCTATCCATATATAACTGTAACCATATACACACACATTCACATATGTATTCATATGACCACACCCCTTTCTTCCATTATTTTCATAGTGAGAAAGATATCATCAGTCACAGATACTGCTTTTCCATATAGGAATGTAAATAGTTCAACTTTGATAAGTTCCTTTTGATTTCTTTTCCCTGATTACCTCTCAGGCATCTCTTGCTTCTTGTGTCTGGATGTCAAATTTTCTATTCAATTCTGGTTTTTTCCTCAAGAATGCTTGAAAGTCCTCTATTCCACCGAATGACCATATTTTCCCCTGAAACAAAATACTCAGTTTTGCTGGGTAGGTGACCCTTGGGTTCATTCCCAGGTCTTTTGCCCTCTGGAATATCATATTCCATGCCCTTCTATCCCTCAGTGTAGAAGCTGCCAGGTCCTGGGCTATTCTGATTGTGTTTCCACAATATTGAAATTGTTTCTTCCTGGCTGCTTGTAGTATTTTCTCCTTGATCTGGGGATTCTGGAACCTGGCTATAATATTCCTGGGAGTTTTCTTTTTGGGATCTTTTTCAGGAGGTGATCGGTGGATTCTTTCAACCTCTATTTTGCCCTCTGGATCTAAAACATCAGGGCAGTTTTCCTTGAGAATTTCTTGAAGGGTGATTTCTAGGTTCTTTCTTTGATCATGGCTTTCAGGTAGTCCAATAATTTTTAAATTGTCTCTCCTGGATCTATTTTCCAGGTCAGTGGTTTTTCCCATGAGATATTTCACATTGCCTTCTAATCTTTCGTTTGTTTGGATCTGCTTAACAGCATCTTGATTTCTCATAAAGTCATTAGCTTCCATTTGCTCCAGTCTAACTCTGAAGGAATGAATCTCCTCAGTGAACTTTTGAGATTCTTTTTCCATCTGGCAAATTCGACTTTTTAAGGCATTCTTCTCCTCATTGCCCTTTTGGGCCTCCTTTACCATTTGAGCTAGTCTATTTTTTAAGGTGTTGTTTTCCTCAGTCAGGCTGTTGACCCTCATTTCATACTTTTCCTGCATCCTTCTCATTTCTCTTTCTAATTTTTCCTCCACTTCTCTTATTTGATTTTTAAAGTCCTTCTTAAGGTCCTCTATGGCCTGCAACCCGCTCATGTTTTCCCCTGGGGCTTTTGGAGCAGGACTTCTGACCTCACAGTCCTTTTCCCGCTCTATGCCCCCAAAATAGGAGTCTAGGGTTGCATTTTTCTGTTTCCTTTGCCTTGGCATGTTGCCACTTAATTGCTTGACTTTTGGGCTTGTTGCCACACTATGGCTTTAAGGCCAGATAGAGGAATTTTCGTCCCGAACGTGTGGGGGGCAACTTCCGTTTCTGGCAAGCTGTAAACCCACCCACAACTTCCACCCTAGATCACAATCCAGATCCAGGGAGGTTAAAGCAAGAGCGATTACCCCCCAAGACTGATCGCTGGATCTCCCCACGATTTGTAGGCTGGGAGCCGGAAATGCCTATGAAAACTACACAATGGCGTGTCTCCTCAGCGGCTTCTAGCCCCCAGGGGAGGGAGCTGACGCATTCCCCAAATACAGGTTCCAAAGTCCATAGGACACTAACCTCTTACTTTGTCCTAGGCAAGTCTATGTTGATAATTCTGGGGTCGCCACAGTTCCTGGTGTTCTGGGGTTCCTCCAGCCGGCTGCTGGCCCTGCCGCCCTGGGGCTAAAACCTCGGCTCACGTGGACCTGGGCTCAGCTCGGCTCAGCTCCTGAGCTCTGCGCTCTGGGCTCTGCGCGCTGCCGGCTCCCAGACCACTGCGCTGGTCCTTCCTGCAGGGTGCTGGGCTGTCCTCAGCGGGAGGTTAGCTTCTCTGTGTCGTTCTGTGGGTGCTGGGGCTCCAGAAGTTTTTCAGAGTCCTTTTTTACATAGTTTGTGGAGAATCTGGGGGCAGAGAGGCTTGGACTAGCTGTTTCTACCCGCCATCTTGGCTCCGTCCCCCCTGTCCCTCTTCTATAGTGGGTACTTCCAACCTTCCCTCCCCCCAAGGATGCCCTCCCATCCATCATCCCTCTTCTCACCCCCCCTCGCCCCTATTCTGCTGCAGGTTGAGATATCCCATTTAGCATGTATGTCATTCTCTCCCTGAACCAAATTCAATGAGAATGTGGTTTTGCCTTTTAATGCCTTCCTATTCTTCACCTGCCCTGCAGCCATTTCCCCTTGCTTCTTCCACATGAGATAGTTTACCCTACCCTGTCTCTCCCCATCTCCTCTTGCCACTTTCCTCTCTCACCTCATAATATCATCCCTTGAGTATTCTCCCTTCCCAACAAATTCGACCTATGCCCTCTGTCCATATACACACACACATTCACATATGTATTCATATAACCACACACCCTTCTTCCATTATTTTCATAGTGAGAAAGATATCATCAGTCACAGTTATTGCTTTTCCATATAGGAATGTAAATAGTTCAACTTTGATAAGTTCCTTTTGATTTCTTTTCCCTGATTACCTTTTCAGGCATCTCTTGCTTCTTGTGTCTGGATGTCAAATTTTCTATTCAACTCTGGTTTTTTCCTCAAGAATGCTTGAAAGTCCTCTATTCCACTGAATGACCATATTTTCCCCTGAAACAAAATACTCAGTTTTGCTGGGTAGGTGACCCTTGGGTTCATTCCCAGCTCTTTTGCCCTCTGGAATATCACATTCCATGCCCTTCAGTCCCTCAGTGTAGAAGCTGCCAGGTCCTCTGCTATTCTGATTGTGTTTCCACAATTTTGAAATTGTTTCTTCCTGGCTGCTTGTAGTATTTTCTCCTTGATCTAGGGATTCTGGAACCTGGCTATAATATTCCTGGGAGTTTTCTTTTTGGGATCTTTTTCAGCAGGTGATCTGTGGATTCTTTCAACCTCTATTTTGCCCTCTGGGTCTAAAACATCAGGGCAATTTTCCTTGAGAATTTCTTGAAGGGTGATTTCTAGGTTCTTTCTTTGATCATGGCTTTCAGGTAGTCCAATAATTTTTAAATTGTCTCTCCTGGATCTATTTTCCTGGTCAGTGGTTTTTCCCATGAGATATTTCACATTGCCTTCTAATCTTTCGTTTGTTTGGATCTGCTTAACAGCATCTTGATTTCTCATAAAGTCATTAGCTTCCATTTGCTCCAGTCTAACTCTGAAGGAATGAATCTCCTCAGTGAACTTTTGAGATTCTTTTTCCATCTGGCAAATTCGACTTTTTAAGGCATTCTTCTCCTCATTGCCCTTTTGGTCCTCCTTTGCCATTTGAGTTAGTCTATTTTTTAAGGTGTTGTTTTCCTCAGTCAGGCTGTTGACCCTCATTTCATACTTTTCCTGCATCCTTCTCATTTCTCTTTCCAATTTTTCCTCCACTTCTATTATTTGATTTTTAAAGCCCTTCTTAAGGTCCTCTATGGCCTGTAACCCACTCATATTTTCCTTTGGGGCCTTTGGAGCAGTATTTCTGACCTCACAGTCCTCTGATTGTTCCATGCTTTGATCTTCTTTGCCCCCAAAGTAGGAGTCTAAGGTTGTGTTTTTCTGTTTAATTTGTTTCCTTTGCCTTGGCATGTTGCCACTTAGTTACTTGACTTTTGGGCTTGTTGCCACACTATGGCTCTGCCGCCAGACAGGGGAATTTTCATCCCGAACGTGTGGGGGACAACTTCCATTTCTGGCAAGCTGGAAACCCACCCATGACCTCCACCCCAGATCACAATCCAGATCCCGGTTGGTTAAAGCAAGAGTGATTACCCCCCAAGACTGATCGCTGGATCTCCCTACAGTTCGCAGTCCAGGAGCCAGAGCTGCCTCTGAAAACTACAAAATGGCATGTCTCCTCAGCAGCTTCTATTCCCCAGGGGAGGAAGCCGACACATTCCCCAAATACTGGTCCCAAAGTCCATAGGGCACTAACCTCTCACTTTGTCCTAGGCATGTCTATGTTGATAATTCTGGAATTGCTACAGCTGCTGGTATTCTGGGGTCCCTCCAGCCGGTTGCTGGTCTGGCCGCCCTGGGGCTAAAACCGCTCAAGAGGACCTGGGCTCGGCTCTCAGTGTGCTGTGCACTGCACTGCTGGCTCCCAGAGTGATGCGCTGGTCCTTCCTGCAGGGCTGCTGGGCTGTCCTCAGTGGGAAGTTAGCTTCTCTGTGTCGTTCTGTGGGTGCTGGGGCTCCAGAAGTTGTTCACAGTCCCCTTTTACATATTTTGGAGGCGATCTGGGGGAGAGTGGCTTGGACGCGCTGTTTCTACTCTGCCATCTTGGCTCCACCCCCCATGAAGGGAACTTTTACCCTAACCTCCTAGCCCTACAACCAACAGTCACTGCCTGAAGTCTCTGAAGGCCTTGATCAAAGAAGTCTTGAGGGTCCGTGAACAAGAAGTGATCCCTGAAGGAAGTTATAAAGAGCAAGAATAGAAAATGAGAGGCAGTTGTGACTAGAAAAAAAACTTTATTGTTGCTTGGGATAAATAGGAAGAGAAAGATGGTTTGCATGGGTGGTGGGGTTGAGATAAAATGAACTGTTAGGTCCTGATTCTCTCCATCTCTAAAGAATAACTGAATAGTTCAAAGCCAGGGGGAGAATCAGGAGGCTAAGAAGTGAGGAGAAAAGGGAGCAGAGTCAATCAATTGCCTCTTCTAATCTTCTTAAGTTGGGGCAGCAGATCAGCAGCAGCCCCCAGAGCTCCCACAGCAGCTCCCAGACTGCTGGCTCTGCCCACTGCCACTGTCACAGCAGTCAGACCTCTGGTGCCTGCGTCTGTGGGATCTTCTGTGATGGGAAAAGAGGCAGCAGCCACCCCCAGAGCCAGAGCTGCAGCATCCCCCAGAGCTGGAGCCACAGCATCCCCCAGAGCTGCAGCATCCTCCAGAGCTAGAGCCACAGCAGGAAGAGATTGGAGGAGGGCAGGGAGCCTGGGGAGGGCACTTGGGGGGACACTTGGGAGGACATTTGGGTGGGCACTTGGGAGTCTGACACTTGGGAGGACACTTAGGGGGGCACTTAGGGGCCTGGCACTGCTGCTGGCTTTGCTGGCAGGACATCTTGGTGGGTGTTCAGTTAACCTGAAAGACAATATCGGATTTTTTTTTCAGATGGATGAAATCAAGCCTTAAAAGCCTTCACCTGACATTGTTCTAAAATGAGATCAAGAATTTAACTTAAAAGACATCATTATCCAGAAAAAAAACTTAAAAATCATTCCTGTATTAAAATGCATTTGGGTTAGAATTTGTGATGAGGGAACATTCATTTTACATCAAATCAGGAGATTATCAACAGTTTCTCTGTCTCTGTCTCTGTCTGTCTCTGTCTGTCTGTCTCTCTTTCTCCCTCTCTTTTTATTTTTGCATGTTTACTTATGTACCTGTTGGGAATTGTGGAAAAATATATAGTTTTAAAGGTTAAACAGTATTTTGTCTGTCCTGTGAAAGAGAGGGTATAACTCCCCTCTACATCCTGGACATCTTTTGAATTCTAGTTGATGCAAGATTCCAGAGACTTAAATCCTTGCTCCTCTTTCCCACTACCTTCACACTGACTCCAGATGCTTTTCTAGTTGATTTCTATGGACTTTGAAGCTTGTGACATCCCAATGGAGTCTATCAGGCTAGAGCAAAACCAAAGTACAAGAACCTATTTTTCATCAGCCTTTGTACTTCTCCCTCCTTAGCCCCTTACTCTCTCCTCCTTTGCCCCTTTATCCATCTTCCTTCATCCCAAATATTGCTTCTCTTCACATTCCTCTGTCCCTCTGCTTTTTTTTCTCCTTTGCTGTCCTCCAACACCCTCCTGAAACCCTCCCCCCAGGCAGACACTCACCCTGATCACAGACAGGGACAGGAACTCTCTGCTGAAGAACCAGAGTGGGTGAGGAACCAAGGGTAGGGACACCTTTTATAGGGCATCCCAGGCTGAACTATTGACAGGAGACCCAGCTCACTAGGAGGAAGAATGTCTTTCACAACTTCTGGCATGTGGCAGACAATTCCTGACATTCTCTAAACTGACATATGCTTAAATGTCCTAGCACATGGTTCATTGAATTGTGGAGGGATGTTAGAAGGCATCTCATTATTTAATTGACTCACTATATAGATGAAGACAGAGAGGCCTTCGAAGGCAGACTTTTTAAGGAAGCCATAGCAGTGAATTAAGCCAAGGATTGAGTGAATTAGCCAGGGCTTACACCATGGTGCCCTAAATGAAGTCCATGCTCTTTTCATCAGGGTGTGCCAAGGCTCATCTGAGGCAACTACTGGAACAAGAGGGGATCCAGATGGTGCTTTCCATTGGGCATATTCATTGTAAAGACTGGGAACCCTCAGCTCAAATAACATTTAGGCAATTGCCATGAATTCTAGTCATTGGATGGAAGCTCTAGGGGCTTCAGTCACTGAGGCTCTGTCCAATTCTAGACATTTCCAGCTGGCCCTATGGCCTGCTTTCTTCTATGAGAGGCAGGATAGGACAGTGGAAAGAGTCTTCAGTAGGAGTCAGAAGACCTAATTTGAAATCCTCACTCTGCCTCTTATTAGCTGTGTGGCGCAGGGCAAGCTACTTCATCTCCCAGGCTTTGGATTCTTCAAACCTAAAAGGAAGAGATTACAATATATGACCTCTGAGATCTTTCATCTTTATAGCTATAATCCCATGCTTGTCTCCTGGGATCCTTAATTTCACCTAGACTTATTTTTTGCTACCTTTAGCTCCACTCCTATACACAACCAGTCTTCAGCAGATACCTTCAAACCTGCTCCGCCATATCCTTTCACCAGTCTAAGACACACAAAATTTCCAATCTTTTCAGAGGGCAAACCAAAATTTGGAAGTAAGTGGCCATCCACCCATCCATCCATCCATCCATCCATCCATCCATCCATCCATTTAACTATCCATTTCATTTCTCCATCCATCCATCCATCCATCCATCCATCCATTCATTAAGCAGTTAACTGAGAGCAAAATTCTCTTCTTTTTTTTTTATTGCCATAAGTACTTTATTTTGTCCGATGATTAATACAGATAAGATAAGACCAATACAAATTTGCCATTGGGTGGGTAACATGGGAATCCTCCAGTAATAAAATGGGGATGGACTCATAAAGATGCAGAGATTTTTGCCAATGGCAAAAAAAGACAGAAACAATCTAGTGAAAAGATAAACACTGGCAAGCTTCAGGGTACTAGGAATCCCTAAGGAGTTAGACTTTCTTTTAGAATTGAGAACAAGGAGGGATTTTGAAATGCTGATAAATGAGCAGAATTCCATCCATGGCATTTATAATCAGAGGCAAAATATGCCAACATAAAGGCTTGGCATGCATAACTATCAGAACTATGTGAATATATGATGTGCACGTCCCCCTCCCTTTACATGAAAACCTGCTTCAGGCTCTCTTGGGTCTCCTAATGATCTGGAAGTGAACAGTGAATGTGTATCTGTGTGGGACTGTCTTGTGGATATGAGTGTCTGTGGATATATGCGTGTGTATGGGGGTGGGGGGGAGTTAGTATGTGTTTCATTTAAAAGAGCGGGGAACACAGGGTAAGAATATAGAGGTGACAAGCAGAATCCATCTCAAAGCCTGAATACATAATAGCAATACTCAATTCTCCAAACTCAAGAGCAAACCAAGAACACAGTGGAGTTCTGTTGGTTCCCAAAGGGTCACATGAGCATATTTAGCGCATGAGAAGGCTGTGCTTTGGTCCATCCACTCTCTCCAACTTCTCGAAATGTGTCCTGGCATTGCGGATATTGATCAGGGTGGCGGCAGACGGTATGGATGGATCAGACATGACAACCATCACGTAGGTGTTCGAAGTAAAGATGTCAATGAAAGCAGCAAAGTTAGAATTCCGGACTTCCATGCTCTGGAAGGAGGCTTCCAGCTTGCTGCAGCTCAGCTTGAACTGCTTGATAATGTTGCTGATCTTCTCAAACCTGTGGACATCACGCTGCTCTTTACACTGGTAATGGGAAATTACCAGAAAAGTAGCTCTTTCAAAGAGGAGCACCTCATCAACTTCAATGATCTGAGCAAAATTTCGCAGGTTCATTTCCAGCTGCTGGACGTTGGGGATGAGCTGATAGACGATGCTGGACCAGGCCTTATAGAGTGTTTCATCCCAAATTGATGTTCGAAAACAAGCACATTCCAATGGACGGGATAACCGCCTCAGGTCTTCCTCCCTTTCCTTAAAAATCAGGTCCCGCTGATCCTCCTGAACAAGATCCATTTTATGCACAAGGCAAAAGATCTTGGCATCAGGTGAGTTCTGGAGGATGGCCTCTAGGCAGGACTGATAGTAATGCATATCCTTCTCCAGCTCTCGGCTTTCCACATCAAACACATAAATCAAAACCTCCACATTGCGGAAAATATTGTCTTGCTGGCTGGGAAAGTAGTTCTCCATGAAGGTGTCCTGGCCACCACAGTCCCAGAGGTTCAGTACTAGGTTTCCCAGAATCATTGAAGATTACTCATGCTGGTCTTGCCAGACCCACTCTTACCCATCAACAGCACTTTTTTCTTCATGGCTGTGATTGGCATCACCCACCATAGAGTGTGCATGGGGAAGGCCAGAGTGTCGCCGTCGGATTCGCTATCCCCGTCGCCCCAAAATTCTCTTCTAAGAGCTTCCAAAGAAAGATGAATGTGATACCTTTCCTGTCCTCAAAAATAAAAGTATTCATATTGGCTTAAATTTATCTTTCCTACTAACATTTGGCAAGTCCTTTACATTTACTATCTCATTTGATCATCAGTACAATCCTGGCAGGTAAGTGTTATCATTTTCCCCACTATACAGCTGAGGTAACTAAGTTTGAAAGAGGTTAAGAGACTTTCCTGGGGTCACAGAGCTAAGAAGCTTTTAGACCAGGATTTCAACTCAGAATCTGTAATGTAATCAAGGGATACAAAGTTATCAAATATTTGTAATTCAATATAAGAAAAGGTAAGTATCATAAGAGATATAATGACTCCATGCTAAAGATTGTCAGGGTAGTGAAAGATTATTTCTATCTGGGGTTCACTAGTCTGCTTGGATGAGCCACTCTTTGATGGGGGCAAGATGGGACTGATTTTTTACTTAACTCTTAGAGTCATGTATTATTTGCTTTTGTCCCCCTCAGTATAATCTTTATGCCCTATCTACATAAATGTCATCCAAGGATTGTGATTATATTTTCCCATCATAACATGTTGCCTCCCAGTACACAGACAAATATTTCTCAATGCTTTTTAGGTTATCACACACCTGTGACCCTGCCAAGACCTTGGAACACCTTGGGATAGATATAACCTCCTCCTCTCCCAGCATGAAGTCATCCTCAAGGTCAGTCACTTGTTCATTCTCACTGTCTTTCTCTTTCTGTCTTTGTCTCTCTATCTCTCCCTGTTTCTGTCTGTCTATCTCTCTGTCTGTCTCTGAGACATAGCCATGTAAAAGCTTATGTTCTAAGCCAAAAGAAAATAAGAATAATGAGATCCATCCTCTTTCCTCTACATACCTGGGAGAATATCCCTCCCCATAAAGGATGGCGAAAAAGGAATCCCAGGACATGAAACACAGGTTCACTCTTGGCACATATCACCATGTCCCATTTGCAAGTTCTGTCCCAAACTCTAGTTGATTTTTCTCATGTTGTATATAGATGTGCTCAAACAGGATTTTTGAGTCAAACAACTGTTTTGGCAGTCCCATGGACAGAGGCTAAGCAGATAATATTCAGAGGATAGAGATGTGTCTGTAATTGGGTTGGAGGGAATGTATTTTGAGGAAACCTGGTGTACAAAAACTTAATTTGCCACTTAAGTATGTTAAAGATAATGGAAGTTTTTTTTTTATTACAAAAGGGTCCTTCCCTATATAAAGGAATTCATAGTCTTGTTCTTTAAAAAGAGTTTCCATTGTTCACCAAACCATGTTAAATTTTTTTTCTTTTTCTACTTAAAGTTGCATGATGCCATGGTAAAAACCCTAGAGATATAACATCAGGGATTGTGAATGAGAATCCTGCCTCTGCTCTTTATTCCCTGGGAGACGTGGCTTAGATCACTCACATTATCAGAGTCTCAATGGATTCATCTGTGAAATGAGAGATTGGATTTGATGACCTCTGAGATCCTTTTTGGCTCCAAAGCCATGGTCCTTTGATCTTACTATTTGAAGTCAGCTATCCATGGGGATAGCTTTATAGAGGGCTTCCTGCATTCATGCTGACTTTGATAATGATGATGACACTGATGGTGCTGATGATGGGAAGGGTAATGAAGATCAGGTGAGATACAGGAGGTAACTGGGCTTGTTCAACTTTAAAACACTATTTGAATGCCAGGTTACTCTAGGTGTACTTCTATGATGAAGAATATAGCAATGAAGATGATGATAACAGGAAAGGATCCAGTCTGGTTTGTCACCTAATCCCTATTGCACTAGTCAACTAGACACTCATTACCTTTCCTTCTCCAGCTCATTTTACAGATGAGGAAACTGAAGCAATCTGGATTATAGCTGGTAAGTGTCTGAGGTCAGATTTGAAGGAAGAAGAGTCTTCTTAGCTCTAGGCCCCTCACTCTATGCACTGCTCTACCTAGTTGTCCCTACAAATTCTAGGATGATGATATAAGATAATTATGAAGGATCCATGTAGCCCATCCAGCTTCCTCTTTCTGTACTTAGTTTTGTTGTTGGAATAGGGGCTTTCCCTTAGTAATACCTATCCAGAAGTGGAGGAACTGGCCAAGCAGACCATCTTTCCCCAAACCTGTGGGTTCAGGGGAGACAGAATAGTGAGAATCCTAGTCTTACCCCCCAGGACTGCCCTCCAAGACAAATTCTGAATGGCTTGTGCTCCACTGCAGTATTTCACAAGTCCTCCCTTTTCCTAGTCCAGGTCTGTTAGGGCCTGGGATCTTTGGATTTCTCTTTCTTATGTCTGTCTGCCCTCACTTCTTCATCTACCAAGGCTCCCATCCTCCTGGTCTTGGCTTCCCTGGTTGCTTCCTTTTTGTCATTTTTTTTCATTTCTCCTAGAGCTGGCCATCCCTTTGGCTAGGGGAATGTCCTCTTGGTGGTGGCTCCATTTGCTTCAGGAAGCTTTATTTGATACTTGTTTTTAATGCATTTGATTTTAATTTTTAAATTAAACAAAATTCCCTAACAATATATTACCTGTCCTCTTCACTGCCCCTTCATTGAAGAAAAAAAGGGAAGAAAAAGAATGTTTATCATTACTTATTATAAAATCTTAATTTAAATAGTAATAAAAGAGTGAATTGAGAGTTAATGTGTCATTCAAATAGAGCTGTCTCAGTGGTGTCCCATGGAGAGAGGGGGCTGTAAGGGAGAGGATTAGATTAGGTGATCTCTAAGCAACCTTCCAGTAGTTTCACTGCCCAAGCAACCCTTCCTGGCCAGGACTGATGTTGCAGGTATTGAGCAAAAGGCTAGTTAGCTGCCTCAGTGACCAGAATTTGAAAGGTATAACTAAGATAACCCCATTTTCCATTGACATGTTTCCACTCTGCATTGGCTTCACAGCATCATGGGGTCAGAGAATATTAACAGTTCCAAGTGGCCCCAGTGACCATGCTGGCCAATTTATATAGAAAAGGAATTCCTACTCTATCACATCTTACTGGTGATTATACAGTCTCTGCTTATAATTCCACCTTTTGGGACATGATGCTTTTAGGCGAAATCTTAATCTTTGACTGTTGGATTTTTTGTCAGTTTGGGCTTATAGGGACTTGTGTTTAAATATACATTCTGATACTCTGTCTATTGTGCTTATGGGTAAGTCATCTCATTTCTCCAGGTTTCAATTGTCAAATATGTCAAAAATGGATAATAACATTTCTATATACCTTCTAAAGTTTTAGAAGGAAATGACTTTGAAAAAACTAAACCTTTATGTAAATGTGAGTGATTGTCCGTTTATGTTCCCATTAGGCAGCTAGGTGGCACAGTGGATAGAGCCTTGGATTTGGAATATAAAAGGTCTGTGTTCAAATCCTGATTCAGACAGTTATCAGCTGTGTCACCCTAGACAAGTCATCTTTCTCAGCCTCAGTTTCCTTATTTGTAAAATGGGGTTAATAAAAGCACCTATCTTAACAAGATTGCTATGAGGACCAGATGAGATAACACATTTAAAGCATTTTGCAAATATTGAAGCTCTATTTAAATGCTAGCTACTACTAGTTTTATTTTAATATGCACTTAGCATGATGCTTGGTATATAATAGATGCTCAATAAATACCTCCTGATTGATTATTAATAGTAAATCTTATTTTTTGTTAAGTCATTTTTAGTTATGTCTGACTTTTTTTCACCCTGCTTGGGGATTTCTTGGCAAAGATATTGGAATAACTTGTCATTAACTTCTCCAGGTCATTTTACAGATGAGGAAACCTGGCTAGTAAGTGTCTGAGGCCAGATATGAACTCAGAGAGATGAGTTTTCCTGACTCCAGGCCCAGCCTTCTATCCCTTGTGCCACTTAGTTATCCTAAAATTCATATATATGAGGCAAATTAAAGTCAACAATCATTATGAATTATTAGCTTATTTCATAACAATCAAGTTTATGAGATCATGATTTTATAACTTTAAGAAGAGACAAGGATTAACCTTCAGTCCTTAAGCATACTCAGAATGCTTTTTTGCAAAATAGACATTTATTAAGCAGCTGCTATGTGCTGGTCTCTGTACTTAGCACTTTATCAGTGTGGTCTCATTTCAGCCTTGCAATAATTCTGAGAAGTAACTTTCATTATTATCTCCATTTTACAGAGGAAGAAAGAGGCAGGTAGAGGATAAGGGACTTTCTCAAGTTAAGATATCTACTATACAATCCCCAAATAGTCTTCAGGTATCATTTCCCATTGGCTTAACCATTTGAAGAAAAGGAACCCGTTGAGTGAATACTAAAGTATGAACTGGCAGTGCTTACAAAGAGATAACCATATGATTCATCCTTCTTCCCTGCCTGCCTATATTTAAATGTGAAGGGAAGAAATGAGATTAGTCCATGGGTGGAGAAAGAGGCATCTTTATCTAGGACACCAAGACGTGGCCCTTGAAAACGAATATTTGTTCTTATCTCTTTCTTTAAATTTGTTTCACAGCCCCATCCACTAAGAAGGAATATCATGATAATATGTGACCTTATGAACCTGAAAAGATCAGGAGAGCAAGCCACCAGATTTCTAGGAAAGATAGTCAATGATAAATTTTGCAGACTATAATGCCTAGTGAAGAGCACAGTCTTATTTAGCTCAGCTTGCCATGGTATCCAAAGAAGTCACAAGGGAGCAATGGAAATTCATTCATCAACTATGCTACACTAAGTAGTGAATGTGGTGAGAGTGCATACTTTGTAGTAATTGCTTTAAGGTTGAGTGTACTCTATTCAGTGCCCCACATGTTGTATGGATGAGTGTGCTCTTGGCTTTGGGATTAGAGAAATGGTTATACTTTTGTTCTTGCTCAGAAGTCAACGATGTGAAAACAGCTAAAACCAAAACCTCAAAGAAAAATGCTAATTGGACCTGAGCCCAACAAAAATTCCTATAAGAGTTGAAGAAAGTGGTAAGAGTGGTAGAGGAAAAATTAAAAAAATAAATAAGAGTAAAGGGACAAAATTATGAAAAGAGAATTATTGGTAGGCACAAAAATTACTGAAAAAAGAGCACCTTAAAAAAGAATTAACCTAATGGCAAAAGAAGCAGAAAAATTCTCTGAAGAAAAGAACTCCTTTAAAATTAGAACTGGCCAAAGGGAAAAGGAAGTACAAAAATTCGCTGTAGAAAATAATTTCTTAAAAGTTAGAATTAGACAAGTAAAAGTTAGTGACTCTATGTGACATCAAGAAAAAATAAAATAAATTCAGAAGAATGAACAAAAAAACAGAAGAAAATTTGCAATGTCTTATCTGAAAGACAATTTATATGAAAAATCAAGGAGAGATAATTTAAATATTATTTGGCTACCTGAAAGCCACGATAAAAAAGAACTTAGATATTATATTTCAAGAAATTATTAAGAAAAACTGTCCCTATATCTTAGATCCTTATGGTAAAATAGAAATGGAAAGACTCTACCCATCACCATCTAAATGTGATCCCCAAATGGAAATTTCTAGGAATAGTATCTTTAAATTCCAGAGTTCCCAGGTTAAAGAGAAAATATTTCAAGTAGCTATGAAGAGAAACTCAAATATCATGGAGCCATAGTCAAGATCACACAAGATTTTTCCAATATTAAAGGAGCAGAATATTATGCTCCAACATTGGAACATAATATTTTGAAATCAAAGGAGCTAGGATTACAATCCGAACTAAGCTACCTAGCAAAACTGAGTGGGGTGGCTAGATGGCACAGTGAATAGAGCACCAGCCCTGGAGTCAGGAGGACCTAAGTTCAAACCCGCCTCAGACACTTAACACAAATACTAGCCATGTGACCTTGGGCAAGTCACTTAACCCCAATTGCCCTCCAAAAAAAAGAAAGCAAAAAAGCAAAAAAGGAAGAGAGAAGGGTAAACAGAAGAAAACAGGACGGAAAGATATAGACAATAATCATAACTGTGAATGTGAATGGGATGACCTCACCCATAAAATGGAAGTGGATAGCAGAATGGATTAGAAATCAGAAGCCAAAAATATGTTTTTTATAAAAGACACTCTGGAAAAACACATGCAGAATAAAGGTAAGGGACTTGAACTGAATATATTATGCTTCAGCTGAAGCAGAAAAGGTATCTTTACCTCAGACAAAGCAAAAGCAAAAATATACCTAATCAAGAGAGATAATAAGGAAAACTACATTTTGCTAAAAGGTGCCATGGGCAATGAAGTAATATAAATACTTTTAAAGAAAGTTTCTTTGATAAAGGCCTAATTTCTCAAATATATAGGGTACTGAATCAAGTCTAAAAGCCATTCCCTAATTAATAATTGGTTAGAGGGTATGAACAGATAGTTTTCAGAATAGGAAATCAAAGCTATACATAGTCATGTGAAAAATGCTCCAAATCACTAATGACCAGAGAAATACAAATTAGAACAACTCTAAGGTGCCACTTCATTCCTGTCTGAAAAGATAAATGCTGGAGGGGATGAGGGAAATAGGTACAATAATAAACTGTTGGTGGAGTTGTGAACTGGTCTGTAGAATATTATTCTTTAGAATAATATGGAACTATGCCAGAAGGACTATAAATCTGCACATACCCTTTGACCCAGGAATAACTAGGTCTATTCTCAAAAGAGATAAAAGAATGAAAAATATCTACATGTACAAAAATACTTATAGCACTATAATTTTTTGGTGACAAAAGGATTATAAATTGAGAGATGCTCATCAGTTTGGAAATGGATAAAGAAATTCATATATTTATAATATTCAAATATTTTATATTCATATAATTATGACAAAGTACTGTTGTGCCATGAGAAACGACAAGGGGTGGAGCAGTTTTAGAAAAAAAAAACTGAGCAAGACTTAAACGAATTGATTCAAAGTGAAGTAGAAGTGAGAAGAACCAGGAGATCATTGTAGCAGATATATTAAGAATTGACTAGCTGTATATATTTGTTCAAAAGGATTCAAGTGAATTATGACTAGATGAAAAAGATTACGCTTTCAGAGAGCTATATATGATGAAGTATAATTTTTGTTTTTCTTTCTTCTTCTTCTCTTCTTCTTCTTCTTCTTCTTCTTCTTCTTCTTCTTCTTCTTCTTCTTCTTCTTCTTCTTCTTCTTCTTCTCCTTCTCCTCCTCCTCCTCCTCCTCTTCTTCTTCTTCTCCTTCTCCATCTTTTTCTTCCTTCTTCTTCTTCTTCTTCTTTCTTCTTCTTCTTCTTCTCTTCTTCTTCTTCTTCTTCTTCTTCTTCTTCTTCTTCTTCTCTCTTCTTCTTCTTCTTCTTCTTCTTCTTCTTCTTCTTCTTCTTCTTCTTCTTTCTTCTCCTTCTTCTCCTTCTCTTTCTTCTCCTTCTCCTTCTCCTTCTCCTTCTCCTTCTTCTTCTTCTTCTTCTTCTTCTTCTTCTTCTTCTTCTTCTTCTTCTTCTTCTTCTTCTCTCTCTCTCTGTCTCTCTGTCTCTCTCTCTGTCTCTCTCTGTCTCTCTCTGTCTCTCTCTCTCTGTCTCTCTCTCTCTCTGTCTCTCTCTCTCTCTGTCTCTCTCTCTCTGTCTCTCTCTGTCTCTCTCTGTCTCTCTCTGTCTCTCTCTGTCTCTCTCTGTCTCTCTCTCTGTCTCTCTCTCTCTCTCTCTCTCTCTCTCTCTCTGTCTCTCTCTCTCTCTGTCTCTTCCTCCCGTCATTCCTTCCTTCCTTCCTTGATTTCTGTATGATTTCCTATGTATCATTAGTATTATTTTGCTTATGCTTTTGGTGTGTAGAGTAGGGGTGAGAGAGAGGGAGAGAATTTGAATTCAATATTTAAAAACATTTAAAATCAATAATGAGTGGCTAGCCCTCTCCTTCCACCCCTGCCCCAAGAAGATGAATTAAAGGCAAAATGGACACAAGGTCAAAATTTAGATAGCATAGTGGATAGAACACTGGACCTGGAGCCATGAAAACCTGAATTCCGTTCTGGTCCCAGATATTTCTTAGTTTGTGACCCTGGTCAAATCACTTAAGCTCCATTTGCTTCAATTGCTTCAATTTAAAAATAGGAGTGATAACAACTATCTCCAAGACTTAATGTAAAGATAAAATGATATGTTATTTTAAAATGCTTTGCAAACCTTAAAGAACTATATGCAACTGTTAAATTTACTTTTAAAAATTGATTTATCGGGGTGGCTAGGTGGCACACTGAATAAATCACTGGCCCTGAATAGAGCACAGGAGTCAGGAGGACCTGAGTTCAAATCCAGCCTCAGACACTTAATACTTACTAGCTGTGTGCCCTTGGGCAAGTCACTTAATCCCAATTTCCCTGCCTTACCCCCTCCAAAAAGAAAAAAAAATGACTTTTAACTTTGTTACATTTTGTTTGACTATACCTTCATATTCCAATGAATCTATCCCCTGTCCCTTCCCTTCTGAGCTATCCATTATAAGAAGAAATAAAAAAGAAAAAGCCAACCACTAGGTCAACCAAGCCTGACAGCACATGCCCTGTTCCACACATAAAGATATGCATCAGATATGCAAGGAAGAGAAGAAGGTGTATTTTTCATTTCTTTGTTGCCATGCTGAGTTATTAAATGAATATTGTTATTGCAGCTGAAATATAACTCTGAGCTAGGATCTCTGAGATAAGGAGATTTGAGGAACAGGGAGAAAGTTAAGAGAAGTCCAGAAAACATGTGACAATAACCAGAAAAGTAAGAGGGGAGTAACCCAGAAGACAAGACCTGGGGGATGAAGGTGGATTCTGGAATTGGGAGCACCCAATAAAGAGCAAGAGGAGCCAGGGCAGACCTTGGGAACACTACAATTTTGTCTGAGATATGGGGACTGCAACTAATGAAGGAGGGACAGCCTGGTGCCAGACACAGAGAGAAAGTGTTTCTAAAGCTGAAGAATAGGGAACAGTATTAGATATGCCTGTGCTTTGGTTCAAACATATAGGACCAGTACAGTGAGAGAAAGGGCAAGAAAGGACAGATCACATATCCTTTAGTGACCCTAACTTTGAATGATCTAGTGGAAAGGGCTGGATCCTCTTGAATCCTCCTACCAGGCTCTGTCCCTTTGTACTCTCTGCTTCACACAAAGGGGTTTCTCCCACACATGACTGGCCTCTCCTCTTTACTTGGGCTTGAGCCATTGCCTCTCCCCAGTGACTCAGAGTCAGAGGCATCTGTAGTTGCTATCCTGAGGTTTCAAGGTACCTTTTGCCCTTTAGGGAAGGGTGGTGTCACAATTAACTGATTTCAACATGGACATTTTGTGTGTCCCTTTGAGTCCGAATGAAGGGAACCTTACCCAGCCTTCCAGCCCTACCACCAACAGTCACTGTCTGGGTCTCAAGGCATCACTGGGGGAAGTCTGTGAGTCCATTAAGAAAAAGGGATCCTTGAGGGAAGTTATAAAGGAAAGAAGAGAGAAGAAGAGGCAGCTATTACCAGAAAAAACACTTTATTGTTGCTTAGGATAAATGAGGAGGAGAAGGATGGTTTGAATTTTGGGGAGTTGAGGTAAAGTGATGTGAGGGGCCTTGATTCTCTCCATCCCCTAAGAATATTACAGTTCAAATCAAGGCAGAGAGGGAGAAGGCTAGAAGGGAGGAAAAAGATGCAGAGTCAATAAATTGTCTCTTCTGTTCTTCTGAGGTTGGAGCACCAGATCAGCAGCAGCCCCCAGAGCTCCCACAGCAGCCTCCAGAGTTGCCACAGCAGTCTCCAGACTGCTGGCTGCGTCCACTGCCACTGTCACAGCAGTCAGACCTCTGATGCCTGCGTCTGTGGGATCTTCTGTGATGGGAAAAGAGGCAGCAGCCACCCCCAGAGCCAGAGCTGCAGCATCCTCCAGAGCTGGACCCACAGCATCCCCCAGAGCTGCAGCATCCTCCAGAGCTAGAGCCACAGCAGGAAGAGACTGGAGGAGGGCAGGGAGCCTGGGGAGGGCACTTGGGAGGACATTTGGGAGGGCACTTTGGTGGGCACTTAGGGGCCTGGCACTTGGGAGGACACTTAGGAGGGCACTTAGGGGCCTGACACTGCTGCTGGCTTTGCTGGCAGGACATTTTGGTGTGTGTTCAGTAAATCTGAAAGACAATATTGAATTTTTTCAGATGAATAAAAGCAAGTCTTAAAAGCCTTCTTCACCTGTAATTGATCCCCAATGTGATGTTGAATTTTCCCTAGAAGACATTAGTATCCAGAAAGAAAAGGCTCAACAAAATCGTTCCTGTGTTCAAATGAATTAAGTTGAACTCTGTGTTGAGGGAATTGTAATTATATGTATCAACTCGGGAGATTATCAATATTTTTTCTCTTTCTCCCTATTTGTCTCTCTTTTTCTCTGTCTCCCCCTTCCTCTGTCTCTATATATCCATTTGTGTATACTTATATACCTGTTAGGAATTGCAGTCCCAAGAATATTATATAGAGTCTTAAAGGTTAAATAGTATTTTGTCTGTCCTATGGCAGAGAGGGGCTGACTCCTCTCTGCATCCTGACGACACCTTTTGAATTCCAGTTCATGAAAGTTTCAGGAAACTCAGATTATTATTCTTCCAACCCAGCAACTTCACACAGACCCCAGACCCTTTTCTAGTTGTTTTCTTGGTATGTCCCAATGGAGTCTCTATCAGTCTAGACCAAATCTAAAGTACAAGTTTCTATTTTTCACCAGCCATTGTACTTCTCATTCAGTTTAACTCTTTCCTCCTCCTCAGGCCCTCTAGCCACCTTTCTTCATCCCAGATATGGCTTCTCTATCCACTCCTTTCTCCCCCTGCTTTTTTTTCCCCCTTTGCTCTCCTCCAACATCCTACTGAAATCCTCCCCCCACCAGGATGTCCTGCATACACTCACCCTGATCACAGGCACGGACAGGAGCTCTTTGATGAGGATCCAGAGTGGATGAGGAGTCAGAAGCAGGGACACCTTTTATAGCACATCCCAGGCTAATCTGTTGGCACGAGACCCATCTCCCCAGGAGGAAGAGTGTCTTTCCCAACTCTAGGCATGTGTCAGATAATTCCTGACATTCTCTAAACTCACATGCACTGACTTCTTTCAGCTTATGGATCATTGAGTTGACAAGGGATGTTAGAAGACATCCTATTCAATTGACTCATTTTATAGATGAAGGTATTGAGGACCCGAGAGGCAAATGTAAAGTCACTGGAGTGACAAAATGAATTAGCCAAGGCTAAAATCATGGTTCCCCAAATGAAGTCCACATTCTTTTCATCAGTCCATGCCAAGGCAGGTCTGAGGCAATTGCTGGAGCAAGAGGAGGTCCTCCAGATGGTGCTTTCAGTTGGGCATATTCATTGTAAAGACTGGGAACCCTCAGCTCAAATAGTCATTTAGGGAAGTGTCATGAAGTCTAGTCATTGGGCACAAGCTCTAGGGACTTCAGTCACTGAGACTATGTCCGCTTCTAGACATTGCCAGGTGGCCTTGTGCCTTGTTGTCTTGTAGGAGATGTAGGATAGGACAGTGGAAAGAGCACTTAAGTTGGAGTCACAGAACCTTATTTCAAATCCTTACTCTGCCTTTTATTACCTGTGAGAGGCAGGGCAACTTCAGTGTTGAGGCTTTGGATTCCTCATCTCTGAAAGGAAAAGATTAGAATATGTGACCTCTGAGATCTTCCATCTTTACAACTAAAATCTGATGGTTTTTCGCTGGATCATTTCACTTTGTCTTTAGCTTTACCAAGATTGATTATGTAAAAGTTACACTTTTACACACAACTACCCTTCAGCAGGAACATTCGACCATGCTCTCCAATTCTCTCCCTCACATCTAAGACACTTTCCTTCTCCAACGCTCCCCCCCATTCTTTTTTTTCATAGGGCAACTCAAACATGGGAGTAAGTGGCCACCCAAGTATCCCTTTATCCATCAACTGATCCATTTATTCATATATCCATTTATTCATTCAGCTATTAATTGAGAACAAGTTTATATTAGCAGCTAAGCTTCTGAGGAAAAAAAATGAGACACCTTTCCTATTATCAGTATTATTACTGCTAATGGTAGCTAAATTTTATCTTGCCTATTCAGAATTGGCAATTTCTTTATGTTTACTATCTCATTCAATCCTTGGTATAATCCTGGCAGTTGAGGGTTATGTAAATTTTACACTGTACTTCTGTTCCATTGTACAGCTGAGAAAACTGAATTTGCCACAGGCTAAATGACTTGCCCTGGATCACTCAACCAAAAAGCTTATGGGGCAGGATTTCAACTCAGAATCTGTATCCTAATCAAGGAACAGCAAATTCACTAATAACTGTAATTTAGTGAAATACAAGGTAAGTATCATAAGACTACTATTATAAGACATACCACAGAATGTCAGGGCAGTGAAAGATTATTTTTATCTGGGATCACCAGGAGCATCTGCATGGATGAGGTGCTATCTGATTGGGGGCAGGATGTGAATGCTTTGGACTTTCAACTCAGAGTCATGTGTTATCTGTTTTTGTCCCCCTCAGTATCACCTTTATGCCCTCTCTGCATAAATGTCCCCATGACTCCACCAAGATTATGGCACAACTTGACATAAGATAGCTTACTCCTCTACCAGAATGAAGGCATTTGCCAGGTCAATCACTTATTCATCATTTCTATCTCCCTGTTTCTGTCTTCGTTCTCTATCGCTGTCTGTCTGTTTCTCTGTTTCTCTCTGAGACAAAGACAAGTAAAAGCTTCCATTCCCAGTAAAATATAAACAAGACAGCCAACTTTTCTTCTATTTCCTCTACGTGCCCTGGAGAAAATCCTTCCACCTAAAGGAAAGGATGCCCAGGATATGAGGCATTATTTCACACTTGGGACATACCAACATGTTATGTTTGGATTATGTCCAAAACTATTCACTGATTTTTCTTTTTACAAATGTTGTGTATAGATAGTTGCCAAATAGTATTTTTGAATAAAAGAACTGATCTGGCAGCCCCATGGACAGAGACCAAGTGGAAAATATCCAGAGGATACAGATGTGACTGTGATTGGTCTGAGTAGAGGTAGGGGGCATGGATTTTTAAGGAAAACTGGTCCACAAAATCCTATTCTTGTCACTAAGGTGCACTAATCATAATAAAAGAGGATTTTAAAAAATTTACAAAAGTGTTCCCCTCCCCGCCATAAAAAAAGATATTCAGAGTCCTCTTCCTTAAAAAGAGATTCTTTTGCTCACCAAAACTAGGATCCATTTTAAACAGGTTGTGTGTGTGTGTGTGTGTGTGTATGTGTGTGTGTGTGTGTGTGTGCGCGCGCGCACGCGCGCGCTCGCACGTGCATACGCTTACATTCAATGTTGCATGATACTATGGCAAACATTTTAGAGATAAAGACAGAGGATGTGGGGGAAAGAGCTGGCTCTGCTATTTATCCCCTGTGAGACCTTGTTTAAATCAATTACATTTTCAGAATCTCTATGTATTCATCTGTAAAATAAGAACATTGGGTTAAATGTCCTCTGAGACCCCTTCTGGCTTTAAATTCATGATCTTTTCACCTTATTATTTGAAGTGAGTTACACCTGGAGATTTCTCTTTATAAAAGTCCTTTATAAAAGTATTCCTGCTGGCTTCAGTAATGATGATGTTGATGTTGATGGTGTTGATGAAGGTAAAGTTAAAGATGATCAGATGAAATAAAGCATGTAACTGGGCTTTGTAAAATTTAAAGCACTCGAGATGCCTTTCTATGATGAAGAAGGTAGCAATGGCAATGATGGTAACAGGAAACAGTCCTGTGGTCACCTTGTCCCCGCCCCACTAGTCAATTATAATTTTAGACACTCGGTACAAAGTCCTTGACTTGGAACCTAAGGTATGTTCTAAGACTCCCTCTACTTTTCTTCCCCCATGATAGACTAGAGCTGGGAGGAGGGTTCACTGATTAGGTCACATTTAAGTGCATTCTGTCAGTCTGGAGGCAAAAGGATGGTTCAGGTGGTTTGAGTTCTTGTGATGTCAGGAGTAAGGAAGGAGTTCCTCAGGTTCCTTTTTGAGGACAGAAGAGGAAAGGGGTCTTGGTAGAGGCTTGAAGGCCCAGAATGGAAAGTGCTGGGGAAGAGGAATTGGGTTCTGTCAATAGATACACCTGTCAATAAGAGGTGGTGTTGAGAAAACCATGTAGGAGGAAGTAGAAAGCTTCTGATCTTGTAGCCTGGATAGCAGGAAGAGTTGTTCACTTTAAGTAACCTTGACCCCATCATGTGTAGTGTAGGAAGTAGGAGTCAGGAAGACCTGAGATTGCATCATCTTTCACTTACTGTGTGAATTTAGGTAAATTTCTGACTCTTCTCAGCATCAGGGTCCTCATCTGTGAAACAGCATTAATGACTCTTACCTCACAGAATTATTGTGAGAGTCATAGGAGATCAAGGAGTAGTGTGCTTTTAACCTTAACTCACTATAGAAATGCTAGGATGATGATGATGTGAGAACAGTGTGAAGGAGACACGAAGCCTGTCCAGCTCCCCATTTCTGTTCAGGGCTCTGTGATTGGGAGAGGACCTTTCCATCAGCATTCTCCAGTCATACAAGGAGGAGCTGTCCAGCAAGACCATGTTCCCCCAAACCTGAACCCTACAGTCTTACTCCCAGAATTGCCCTCCAGCACACAGTCTGAATGACTTGTACCCTACAGCAGTATCTCCCAAGCCTTATGTCTCTCCTTGCCTGTTGGTGAGCTCTCTGCTTTAGGGGTTAAAATCTTTGGATTTCTCTATCTTTTGTCTACCTGGCCCCACTCTCCTCCTCCATCTTCTATATCTCCCCATCCCCCTTCTCTTAGATTTCCTGTCAGTGTTATTTCCTTATTAATTGTTAATTTTCTTGTTAATTTTGATTTCTTGTTAATTTTCTCTAGAACTGGTTATCCCTCTACTTATGGGGATATCCTTCTGTGGATGCCTCCATTTCCTTCAGGAAACTTTATTTGGTGCTTGTTTTTAAGGCTCTCTCTACTTTTCTTCCCCCATGATAGATGAGACCTGGGAGGAGGCTTCAGTGGTTAGGTCACATTTGAGTACATTCTCTCAGTCTGGAGCTAAGAGGATGGTTCAGGTAGTTTTTATGGGTCCTTGTGATGTCAGGAGTGAGGAAGGAGTTACTTAAATTAAAGAAAAACCTTTCAAGAAACAGCATTTCCAATGTGCTCTGCCCCACACAAATTTCAAACAATGTGAAAGGGGGCTCTGAACAACTTCTGGAGCCACAGCACCCACAGAATGGCACAGAGAAGCTAACCTCCTGCTGAGGACAGCCCAGCAGCCCTGCAGGGAGCGGCCAGGGCAGCACTCTGAGAGCAGGCAGCACAGCACGCTGGGAACCGACAGCGCAGCCTGCAGAGCCGAGCCCAGGTCCTCCGTTTTAACCCCAGGGCGGCCGGGCCTTCAGCCGGCTGGAGGAACCCCAGAACACCAGCAATTATGGCGATTCCAGAATTATCAGCACAGATATGCCTAGGACAAAGTGAGAGGTTAGCGCCCTATGGACTTTGGGACCAGTATTTGGGGAACACGTGGCTTCCTCCCCTGGGGGCCAAAAGCTGCTGAAGAAACAGCTGCACAGAAGCCATTTTGCAGAGTCAGTAGTGGCTCTAGCTCCTGGTCTGCGAACTGTAGGGAGATCCAGCAATCAGTCTGGGGGTTAATCGATTTTGCTTTAAACTCCCTGGATCTGGATTGTGGTCTGGGGGGGGGGGGGAAGTTTGGGGTGGGTTTCCAACTTGCCAGAGTGGGTGGAGGCTTTACAGAGGCCACCCAACTGGCAGAAGTTGTGAAGATCCCACGTTTGGGCGGAAGCTCCCCTGTCTGGTGGCAGAGTCCTACTGTGGCAACAAGCCCCAAAATCAAGTAATTAAGTAGCAATATGCCTAGGCAAACGAAACAAAATAAACAGAAAAGTTCAACATCGGACTCCTATTTTAGGGGCAAAGAGGCTCAAAGCATGGAGGAGGACTGTGAGGTCAGAACTCCTGCACCAAAAGCCCCAAATGAAAATACAAGCTGGCTACAGGCCATAGAGGACCTTAAGAAGCAGATAAGAGAAGTAGGGGAAAATTTGGGAAGGGAAATGAAAAAATATGCAAGAAAAGTATGAAATGACAGTCAACAGCCTGACTGAGGAAAATAACACCTTAAAAAATAGACTAACTCAAATGGCAAAAGAGGCTCAGAAAGGCAATGAGGAGAAGAATGCCTTAAAAAGTCGAATTTGTCAGATGGAAAAAGAATCTCAAAAGCTCACTGAGGAGATTCATTCCTTCAGAGTTAGACTGGAGCGAATGGAAGCTAGTGACTTTATGAGAAATCAAGATACGATTAAACAGATCCAAACAAATGAAAGAATAGAAGGCAATGTGAAATATCTCATGGGAAAAACCACTGACCTGGAAAATAGATCCAGGAGAGATAATTTAAAAATTATTGGACTACCTGAAAGCCATAATCAAAGAAAGAACCTAGAAATCATCCTTAAAGAAATTCTGAAGGAAAATTGCCTTGATGTTTTAGATCCAGAGGGCAAAATAGAAGTTGAAAGAATCCACAGATCACCTCCTGAAAAAGATCCCCAAAAGAAAACTCCCAGGAATATTATAGCCAGGTTCCAGAATTCCCAGATCAAGGAGAAAATACTACAAGCAGCCAGGAAGAAACAATTTCAATATTGTGGAAACACAATCAGAATAGCTCAGGACCTGGCAGCTTCTACACTGAGGGATAGAAGGACATGGAATATGATATTCCAGAGGGCAAAAGAGCTGGGAATGAACCCAAGGATCACCTACCCAGCAAAACTGAGTATCTTGTTTCAGGGGAAAATATGGTCATTCAGTGGAATAGAGGACTTTCAAGCATTCTTGATGAAAAACCAGAGTTGAATAGAAAATTTGACATTCAGACACAAGAAGCAAGAGATGCTTGAGAAGGTAATCAAGGAAAAGAAATCAAAAGGAACTTATCAAAGTTGGACTATTTACAGTCCTACATGGAAAAACAATAACTGCGTTTGATGAAACCCTTCTCATTATGAAAATAATTGAAGAAGGGGACATGGCATATGTTCACAGGTATACATGGATAGAGGGCACAGGTTGAATTTGATGGGAAGGGATGATTATTTTTTTTTTTGGAGGGCAATTGGGGTTGGGTGACTTTCCCGGGGTCGAAAGGCTGGGTTTTTGTTTGTGTGTTGGGTGTCTGGGGCTGGATCCGAGCTTGGGTCCTTCTGACTCCAGGCCCAGCACTCTGCTCGCTGTGCCACCTAGCCGCCCCAAGGAAGGGATGATTCTTAAGGGGTGAAGTCAAGAGGTGAGAGAGGAAAGTGGCAAGAGGAGATGGAGAGAGACAGAGTAGGGTGAACTATCTCATGTAGAAGAGGCAAGGGGAAGTAGTTGCAGGGGAGGGGAAGAACAGGAAGGCAAAAAGGCAAAAGCATATTCTCATTGAAGTTGGCTCAAGGAGAGAATCACATACATACTAAATGGAATATCTTACCCTCAGTCACTCTTCTGAGTAGGGGAAAGGGGGATGAGAGGGAGGATGATGGAGGGGAGGGCATTCTGGGGAGAGGGGAGGTTAGAAGTACCCACTATCAAAGAGGGACAGGATCAAAGTAGGGAATGGACCAGGTGGGAGGTGAGACGGGTGGGAGGGAAATATAAGCAGTCTTTTACAATATATCTACTATGGTAATGTTTTGCATAGCTATACATGTACAACACATACTGAATTGCTTATCTTCTCAGAGGGAGTGGTTGACAAGGGAGGAAGGGAATGGATCTGAAAATCGAAGTTTTAAAATTAAATTTTTCATAAGATGTCCAGGCAGTGGGGCTCAGAGATTCACCTTGCCCTAATGGCAATGTCAAAGAGGGTATGGGAGAAGATATGAGAGAGAGCAGATTGGATAAGGGGATATCTAGTGGGACTGCTATTCTGGGGTGGTGGGTAGGGAAAAAATGGGGGAAAATGTAACTCATAATCTGGTGGAAATGAATGATGTAAACCAGAAGTTAATAAAGCATTTGTTTAATTAAAAAAAAAAAGAAGTGAGTTTAAAAAAAAAAAAGAAAAACCTTTCAAATTATTAGGTTTTCTTTTCACACCTGTTGCACTGAAGATAAAAGGAAGGAAAAAAGAATGATGATTATTATACATCCATTATAAAACCTGAATTTAAACACTAAAAGAACAAACAGTGAGTTAAAGAATTAATGTGTCAATCTAGGAAAGCATTCCCAGTGGTGCCCCATGGAGAACGGGACTATAAGTGAGATGGTTAGATTCAGTGATCTCTGAGATAGCTTCCAGCACTGTCACTGTGAAAGCAGCCCTTTGCGGCCAGGACTGATGCTGAGCACATAGCAAAAGACTAGGAAGTTGCCTCAGTGGCCAGGATGTCAGGAGCACAACTAAAATACCTCAATTTTCCACTGATATCTTTCTCTTTACTCTGCATTGGTTTCAAAGCATCATGGGATCACAGAATATTAGAGTTTCAAGTGACCATCCTGGCAATTCATGCCAAAAAGGAATCTCTACTCTAACATTCTTGATTGGTGATCAATGAGTCTCTACTTACAACTCCAAAGTTCAAATCCTGCCTCAAATACTAGCTATTTCACTTTGGAAGAGTCTCCTCGGCTCTCAGCCTCAGTTTCCTCTTCTGTAAATTAAAGTTTATAATAACACAAATGGGATAACATATGTAAAGCAATATGCAAATCTTAAAGCCTGGGGGAGAGAGGATGCTCATTAAGGAGATAGAGAAGTTTGTGAGTAAATATTGATCTTGTATTGGTTTGTAGGAAGGCTGAAGGATGCTGTGGCTCTCAGCATTATTATGGCTTCTGAATATCTCTGATACTATGATGGAATTGGCTTACTGGTTCTGGGATTAGATTTTCTGGTGTCCAAATAAATGTTTCAGTTCTTTTCTCTTCCTAGAGAATCTGGAACATTTTTTGATCAAACGTCATGTGATACTTATAGTCACAGTCTAGGTAGCATTGGTGCTACATTTGGCGATGAGGATGGTATCATGAAATATCAGACCTCTAGTTGGAGGCAGAAGGGATTTTGAAGAAGAAATGGCTATCCGAGAATGGGAAGATTTGCCTTATGCCTCCCTAACAAGGGAGTGGTCTAAAAGTATGGGGCATGGGGCTCTGTGAAAACTGGGAACAAAGACTACAGCAGGGAGAGCCTAGAGATTTAGAAACATATTTGCAAAGACTACTAATAAAACCTGGGAGAGAGCTGGAGGCAGAGGAGAAGAGGCTGGGTTTTGCTGACAGGCTGCCATATTGTGTGTAAAAGCAGAGACAAGCGGTTACAAGGGTTGGCTAAATGCCTACATTCACGCCTTCCTTTAGAAGAGCAAACTGGAAAGTTTCAGGTGGAAGGCAAGAGTACTAGAGAGTCTCTGGAAGCAGAGAGGGCTGTTGTAAATTTGGCTCAGAAAAAGAAGAAAAAAAGTAACAGGAGGAAAGTTCAGACAGCTTTGGTAGAGTCTGAACCTAGTTGCTATGACAGTGACTGCCCAGAGAGTGATACAATATTACCAAATATTACATTGTTTCATGGTGAAACTTTTACAGGAGCAGAATCTCGATCCATACTGAGAAGAAGGCAAGAGAGTAAGGGAGGGCAAGCAGTGCTTAAGGAGATACTTGAGAATTTCACTCAACAGGCTATTACTAATAATTTGAGCAGATTCACCCAAAGGATGTGAGAATCCTTAGAGTCTTGGATGGTAAGAATAAGTGATGAAGGAGCTGCTGGGGTAGTGAGAGATAAAGTGGACTGCTTGAAATTTATAAGTATTTGCCAGAATCCTTTTTTTCCAGCAAGCTTTTAGAGACTTTCATTTGGCAGGAGGTAACAATATGACCAATCTGTTAGCTTTCACCGCTGATGGATGCAATAGAATGTATCCCACTGATTCTACGTGGCCTAGTGGAGACAGACCCTGGTACTCACTTAGAGACTGAACGAGAAAATTGAAAGAAGAAATAATGAAAACTGCTCTCAAGGTTGGAAATGCAGATACATATCATGATATCCCCTTAGCAGTTCCTCATAGAAATACCATGGTGAAGACAGCTCTACATCCAATTTCAGATTGAAGTCGCTTTGGAGAAGAGACCTTCACTCCTTACCCCAAGCTTTTGAGTCCCATTCATTTAAGAGGGGGAGGATGGGGAGCTTGTGCCTAAGCCCCCACCTTAAACTATTGTTTTACATGCAAAGTTTTTCTATGATCCCTGGTATATTGTTGCAAAGTTCTGTTGACACCAGTTTTCCCACCAGTCATCCCTAAACTCTCATTTATGGATAATGTAAAGGACATGAAAGATCTTGGGGCTGAATGTAATGAGAATGGGAAGTTGAAGATCTTCCCTGCCCCCTAATAGACCTAGGGGGGAGTTTGAAGAGCTCCCCTGCTTTGAAAGCAAACTTTGCCCCTAATAGGCTGAATATAGTCACATGGATCCTGTGATGGAGGGAATTTCCTGAAGGGTACAGCAGGAAGCTTCCCTGCTGTGAAGATAAACTCTGACCCCTAATAGACTGAATGTGGTCACATGGAGTCTGTGGTGGGAGAAGTTTTGCTGAAGGGAAACAGAGCACACAGGAAGCTGATCAGAGCTAGTCAGACTCTGAGAGAAAGAGCTCACTCATTAAGGAGATAGAGAGGTTCGTGAGTAAATATTGATCTTGTATTGGTTTGTGGGAAGGTTGAAGGATGCTGTGGCTCTCAACATTATTATGGCTTCTGAATATCTTTGGTACTATAATGGAATCGGCTTACTGATCCTGGGATTTGGTTTTCTGGTGTTTAAATAAATGTTTCAGTTCTGTTCTATACCTAGAGAATCTGGTATATTTTGTGATCGAATATCATGTGATACTTACAGTAACAGTCTTTATCATGATCATGGGTGCTATACATATTGCATTGGCACAACACCTATTAACAAAAATCCTGCCTGGGCAGACTCTTCAGGTGTTAATCAAAGAACGCTGTGAGTTCCTCAACAAGAAGGCACCATTGAAAGAAGTTATAAAGGGAAAGAACAGAGAATGAGGCAGAAGTGACCAGAAAAATAAACTTTATTGTGGCTTGGAATAAATGGGGAAGAGAAGGATGGTTTGCATGGCAGTGTGGGGTTGGGATAAAAAGAAGTGATAGGCCTTGATTATCTCCATCTCCAAAGAATAACTGAATAGTTCAAAGCCAGGGGAAGAATCAGGAGGCTAAGAAGTGAGGAGAAAAGGGAGCAGAGTCAATCAATTGCCTCTTCTGCTCTTCTGAGGTTGGAGCACCAGATCAGCAGCAGCCCCCAGAGCTCCCACAGCAGCTCCCAGAGCTGCCACAGCAGCCCCCAGACTGCTGGCTGCGCCCACTGCCACTGTCACAGCACTCAGACCTCTGGTGCCTGCGTCTGTGGGATCTTCTGTGATGGGAAAAGAGGCAGCAGCCACCCCCAGAGCCAGAGCTGCAGCATCCCCCAGAGCTGGAGCCACAGCATCCCCCAGAGCTGCAGCATCCTCCAGAGCTAGAACCACAGCAGGAAGAGACTGGAGGAGGGCAGGGAGCCTGGGGAGGGCACTTGGGGGGACACTTGGGAGGACATTTGGGAGGGCACTTAGGGGTTTGACACTTGGGAGGACACTTAGTGGGACATTTAGGGGCCTGGCACTGTTGCTGGCTTTGCTGGCAGGACATCTTGGTGGGAGTTCAGTAAACCTGAAAGAAAATATAGAAGTTTTTTCAGGTGGACAAAATAGAGCCTTAAAAGCTTTCTTCCCTTGAAATTGTTCCACAATGGAATGGTGAATTCTACCTAAAAAACATCAGTATCCAGAAAAAAGCTTAACAAAATCATTCCTGTATTAAAATGCATTGGGTTATAATTTGTGATGAAGGAACATTCATTTTCAATCAGTTCAGGAGATGATCAACAGTTTCTCTTTCTCCCTGGTTCTCTCTCTTTTTCTCTGACTCTTTCTCCTTCCATTTGTGTTTAAACATGTATGCTTACATACCTATTGGGAACTGATGAACTACGAGAATTATATAAAGTTTTAAAGGTTAAATAATATTTTGTCTGTCCTGTGGAAGAGCAGGGATGACTCCACTTGGCATCCTGGACATCTTTTGAAATCTAGATCATCCAAATTTCCAGAGACTTAGATCATTGCTCCTCTTCCCCACCACCTTCACACAGACTCCAGATCCTTTTCTGGTTGTTTTCTAGGGACTTCCAAGCTTGGGACATCCCAACAGAGTCTCTATCTGTCTAAAGCAAATCCAAAGTACAAGAATCTATTTTTCATCAACTTTGTACTTCTCCCTCAGTTTAACTCTTCTCCTTAGCCCCTTTATCCATCTTCCTTCATCCCAAATATGGCTTCTCTTCCCACTCCTCTGTCCCCCTCCTCCTTTGCTGTCCTCCAACACCCTCCTGAAACCCTCCCCCCAGGCAGACACTCACCCTGATCACAGACAGGGACAGGAACTCTCTGCTGAAGAACCAGATTGGGTGAGGAACCAAGGGTAGGGACACCTTTTATAGGGCATCCCAGGCTGAGTGGTTGGCATGAGACATCTCTCTAGGAGGAAGAGTGTCTTTCACAACTTCTGGTATCTGTGAGACAATTCCTGACATTCTCTAAACTGAATATGCTTACATGTGCTAGCACATGGATCATTGAATTGTGGAGGGATGTTAGAAGGCATCTCATTTAATTGACTCATTATATATATGAAGACAGTGAGGCCTTCAAAGGCAGAATTTTTGTAGGAAGCCATAGAGGAGAATTAATCCCCAAATGAAGTCCATGTTCTTTTCATCAGGACATGCCAAAGTGTGTCTGAGGCTACTACTGGAGCAAGAGGCGATCCAGATGGTGCTTTCAGTTGGGCATATTCATTGTAAAGACTGGAAACCCTCAGCTCAGACAGCTATTTAGGCAATTGCCATGAAGTCTAGTCATTGGGCAAAAGTTCTAGGGGCTTCAGTCACTGAGGCTCTGTTCACTTCTGGACATTTCCAGCAGACCCCATGCCCCGTTCTCTTCTATGAGATGCCAGATAGGACAGTGGAAAGAGTCTTCAGTAGGAGTCAGAGGACCTAATTACCTATGTGAGGCAGGGCAAGTTACTTCATCTCCCAGGCTTTGGAGTCTTCATCCCTGAAAGGAAAAGATTAGAAAATATGACCTTTGAGATTTTCATCTTTATAGCTATAATCTCATCCTTATCTCCCAAGATCCTTAATTTCACCCAGACTTTTTTTTTTTTTGGCTACTTTTAGCTCCACTCCTACACACAACCAGTCTTCAGTAGAGACCTTCAAACCCGCTCCCCCATAGTCTAAGACACACTCTTTCCTAAATTTGCACATTCTCCCTTTCAAAGGGCAACCCATTGATTTACCCATCCATCCATCCATCCATCCATCCATCCATTAACTGAGAGCAAAATTCTCTTCTAAGAGTTTCTGAGGACAGATGAATATGATACAGTTCCTGTCCTCAATAATAATACTATTGATATTAACTTAAATTTATCTTTGTCTCTAAAATTTGGTAAGTCCTTTACATTTACTATCTCATTTGATCATCAGTACAATCCTGGCAGGTAAGTGTTATCATTTTCCCCACTGTACAGCTGAGGTAACTAAGTTTGAAAGAGGTTAAGAGACTTCCCTGGGGTCACAGAGCTAAGAAGCTTTTAAACCAGGTTTCAACTCAGAATCTGTAATGTAATCAAGGGATACAAAGTTATCAAATATTTGTAATTCAATATAAGAAAAGGTAAGTATCATAAGAGATATAATGACTCCATGCTAAAGATTATCAGGGTAGAAAAAGATTATTTCTATCTGGGTATCACTAGTCTGCTTGGATGAGCCACTCTTTGATGGGGGCAAGATGGAACTGATTTTTACTTAACTCTTAGAGTCGTGTATTATTTACTTTTGTTCCCCTCAGTATAATCTTTATGCCCTATCTACATAAATGTCATCTAAGGATTTTGATTATCTTTTCCCATTGTAAGATGTTGCCTCCCATTCCATGGGCAAATATTTCTTAATGCTTTTTAGGTTATTGCACACCTGTGACCCTGCCAAGACCTTGGAACACCTTGGGATAGATATAGTCTCCTCCTCTCCCTCCATGAAATCATCCTCCAGGTCAATCACTTGTTCATTCTCTCTGTCTTTCTGTTTCTTTCTTTGTGTCTCTATCTCTCCCTGTTTCTGTCTGTCTCTCTGTGTCAGCCTCTAAGACATGACCACAAAAAAGCTTATTTTCTAAGTCAAAAGCAAACAAGAAAAAGGAAATCTATCCTCTTTCCTCCACATGCCTGGGAGATTATTCCTACTCCTAAAGAAAGGTGGAAAAGGAATTCCACTACATGAGGTACAGTTTTACTATTGGCACATCCTACTATGGCCCACTTGCAAGGGGTGACCCAGACTCTTCATTGTTTTTAAAAATTTTTTTTCCCAAATGCTTCATTAACTTCTAGTTTACATCATTCATTTCTGCCAGATGTTGAGTTACAATTTTTCCCCCATTTTCCCCCTACCCACCACCCCAAAATAGTGGTCCCACCGGATATCCCCTCCTCCAATCTGCTCTCTCCCATATCTTTTCCCATACCCCCTTTGACTTTTCCAGTAGGGTATGGTGGATCTCTATGCCCCAATGCCTGTATATCTTATTTCACAATTACATGTAAAATAGTATTAATAATAGAATTTATGTATTTTAAACCTTTAAATTTAAAACTTTGAATTCCAGATTAATTTCCTTCCTCCCTTGTCACCCACCTTTACTGGGAAGATAAGCAATTCAGTATAGATTGTACATGTGTAGCTATGCAAAACATTACCATTGTAAAAGACTGATTGTATTTCCCTCCCTCCTATCCCAGCTCCCACTTATTCTATTCTCTACTTTGATCCTGTCTTTTTTCAAAAGTGGGTGCCTCTAGCTTCCCTCCCCACCAGCCTGCTCTCCCTTCCATCATCCCCCCTCTCATCCCCTTCCCCCCTACTCTCCTGTAGGGTGAGATATCCTATTTAGTATGCATGTCATTCTCTCCCTGAGCCAGATTCAATGAGAATAAGGTTTTTCCTTTTTGCCTTCCTGTTCTTCCCCTCCATTGCAACCATTTTCCCTTGCCTCTTCTATATGAGATAGTTTACCCCATTTTGTCTCTCTCCATCTCCTCCCACCATATTCCTCTCTCACCTCTCAATTTCACCCTTTAAGCATCATCGCTTCCTATTAAAATTGTCCTGTGCCCTCTATCTATGTATACATATAAACATATATACACACATTCACATATGTATTCATATGCCCATATACCCTTTTTCAACTATTTTCATACTGAGAAAAGTTTCATAAGTTAAAATTATCGTTTTTCCATGTAGGAATGTAAATAGTTTAACTTTGATAAGTTCCTTATGATTTCTTTTCCCTGTTTACTTTCTCAAACTTTTCTTGCTTCTTGTATCTGAATGTCAAATTTTCTATTCAACTCTGGTTTTTTCATCAAGAATATTTGAAAGTCCCCTATTCCACTGAATGACCATATTTTCCCCTGAAACAAGATACTCAGTTTTGCTGGGTAGGGGATTGTTGGTTTTAATCCTAGCTCCTTTGCCCTCTGGAATATCATATTCTTTTTTTTTTTTAAAAAAACAAATACTTTATTAACTTCTGTTTTACATCATTCATTTCCGCCAGATTTTGAGTTACAATCATTTTCCCCCCATTATTCCCCTACCCAACCTCCCAGAATAGCAGTCCCACAAGATATCGCTTCCTCCAATCTGCTCTCTCCCATACCTTCTCCCATACCCCCTTCGACTTTTCCATTAGAGGAAGGTGAATCTTTGTGTCCCAATGCCTGCACATCTTATCTCCCAATTATAAGCAAAAGAGTATTAATAATAGTATTTATATATATTTGAAACATTTAATGTTACGACCTCGAATTTCAGATCCATTTCCTTCCTCCCTTGTCACCCATTCCCTCTTGGGAGATAAGTAATTCAGTATATGTTGTACATGTCTAGCTATGCAAAACATTATCATAGTAGATATATTGTACAAGGCTGCTTATAATTCCCTCCCACTCATCCCACCCCCCACCTGGTCCATTCCCTACATGATCCTGTCCCTCTTCTATAGTGGGTACTTCCAACCTCCCCTCACCCCAAGGATGCCCTCCCATCCATCATCCCTCCTCTCATCCCCCTTCCCCCTATCCTGCTGCAGGTTGAGATATCCCATTTAGTATGTATGTCATTTTCTCCCTGAACCAAATTCAATGTGAATGTGGTTTTGCCTTTTTAGCCTTCCTTATTCTCCCCCTCCTTTGCAACCACTTCCCCTACATGAGATAGTTTACCCTACCATGTCTCTCCCCATCTCCTCTTGCCACTTTCCTCTCTCACCTCATAATTTCATCCCTTGAGTATTCTCCCTTCCCAACAAATTCAACCTATGCCCTCTATCCATATATAACTGTAACCATATACACACACATTCACATATGTATTCATATGACCACACCCCTTCTTCCATTATTTTCATAGTGAGAAAGATATCATCAGTCACAGTTATTGCTTTTCCATATAGGAATGTAAATAGTTCAACTTTGATAAGTTCCTTTTGATTTCTTTTCCCTGATTACCTTCTCAGGCATCTCTTGCTTCTTGTGTCTGGATGTCAAATTTTCTATTCAATTCTGGTTTTTTCCTCAAGAATGCTTGAAAGTCCTCTATTCCACTGAATGACCATATTTTCCCCTGAAACAAAATACTCAGTTTTGCTGGGTAGGTGACCCTTGGGTTCATTCCCAGTTCTTTTGCCCTCTGGAATATCATATTCCATGCCCTTCGATCCCTCAGTGTAGAAGCTGCCAGGTCCTGGGCTATTCTGATTGTGTTTCCACAATATTGAAATTGTTTCTTCCTGGCTGCTTGTAGTATTTTCTCCTTGATCTGGGGATTCTGGAACCTGGCTATAATATTTCTGGGAGTTTTCTTTTTGGGATCTTTTTCAGGAGGTGATCGGTGGATTCTTTCAACCTCTATTTTGCCCTCTGGATCTAAAACATCAGGGCAGTTTTCCTTGAGAATTTCTTGAAGGGTGATTTCTAGGTTCTTTCCTTGATCATGGCTTTCAGGTAGTCCAATAATTTTTAAATTGTCTCTCCTGGATCTATTTTCCAGGTCAGTGGTTTTTCCCATGAGATATTTCACATTGCCTTCTAATCTTTCATTTGTTTGGATCTGCTTAACAGCATCTTGATTTCTCATAAAGTCATTAGCTTCCATTTGCTCCAGTCTAACTCTGAAGGAATGAATCTCCTCAGTGAACTTTTGAGATTCTTTTTCCATCTGGCAAATTCGACTTTTTAAGGCATTCTTCTCCTCATTGCCCTTTTGGGCCTCCTTTGCCATTTGAGCTAGTCTATTTTTTAAGGTGTTGTTTTCCTCAGTCAGGCTGTTGACCCTCATTTCATACTTTTCCTGCATCCTTCTCATTTCTCTTTCTAATTTTTCCTCCACTTCTCTTATTTGATTTTTAAAGTCCTTCTTAAGGTCCTCTATGGCCTGCAACCCGCTCATGTTTTCCCCTGGGGCTTTTGGAGCAGGACTTCTGACCTCACAGTCCTTTTCCCGCTCTATGCCCCCAAAATAGGAGTCTAGGGTTGCATTTTTCTGTTTCCTTTGCCTTGGCATGTTGCCACTTAATTGCTTGACTTTTGGGCTTGTTGCCACACTATGGCTTTAAGGCCAGCTAGAGGAATTTTCGTCCCGAACGTGTGGGGGGGCAACTTCCGTTTCTGGCAAGCTGTAAACCCACCCACAACTTCCACCCTAGATCACAATCCAGATCCAGGGAGGTTAAAGCAAGAGCGATTACCCCCAAGACTGATCGCTGGATCTCCCCACGATTTGTAGGCTGGGAGCCGGAAATGCCTCTGAAAACTACACAATGGCGTGTCTCCTCAGCGGCTTCTAGCCCCCAGGGGAGGGAGCTGACGCATTCCCAAATACAGGTCCCAAAGTCCATAGGACACTAACCTCTTACTTTGTCCTAGGCAAGTCTATGTTGATAATTCTGGCGTCTCCACAGTTCCTGGTGTTCTGGGGTTCCTCCAGCTGGCTGCTGGCCCTGCCGCCCTGGGGCTAAAACCTCGGCTCACGTGGACCTGGGCTCGGCTCCGCTCCTGCGCTCTGCGCGCTGCCGGCTCCCAGACCACTGCGCTGGTCCTTCCTGCAGGGTGCTGGGCTGTCCTCAGCGGGAGGTTAGCTTCTCTGTGTCGTTCTGTGGGTGCTGGGGCTCCAGAAGTTTTTCAGAGTCCTTTTTTACATGGTTTGTGGAGAATCTGGGGGCAGAGAGGCTTGGACTAGCTGTTTCTACTCCGCCATCTTGGCTCCGCCCCCTGGAATATCATATTCTAAGCCCTTCAATCCCTCAGTGTAGAAGCCACCAGATCCTGTGCTATCTGGTCACACACCCCAAGACCTCCACCCCAGACAGAAATCCAGATCCAAGCAGATTAAAGCAAGATCGATTACCACCCCAGACTGGTTGCCCATCCCCCTACAATCCGAAGGCCAGGAGCTAAAGTTACAGATTGGCTGCCACTGCACCTGGGCTCCTCAGTGGCTTCTCACCGGGGAAGAGGCCAACATGCTCTCCAAGCTAGTGGGTCCCAAAGTCCATACTGCACTGACCTCTCACTTTGTTCTTAGCATCTATGTGTTGATAATTCTGGAAATGCCACAGTAGCTGGTGTTCTGGAGCCTCTCCAGCCGACTGCTGGTCAGGCAGCCCTAGGGCTAACCCCTCTGGCTCATGGGGGCCTGGGCTAGGCTCCCAGAGTGCTGTTCAAGCTGTTCCCTCCCAGGCTGCCAGGCTGTCCTCAGCAGAAGGTTAGCTTCTCTGTGTCATTTTATGGGTTCTGTAGCCCCAGAGTTTGTTCAGAGTCCCCTTTTATATGGATTGAGGAAGTGGGGAACCAGAGCTGCTCAGAAGTCCTATTTCTACTCTGCCATCTTGGCTCTGCCCCCACACTCTTCATTGTTGATTTTACTCATGTTGTGTATAGATGGTCCCCAAACAGGATTTTTGAATCAAGTAACTGGTCTGGCAGTCCCAATTGATTATATCCAGAGGATAGAGATGTGTCTGTAATTGGATTAGAGGGCATGGATTTTGAGGAAATCTGCTCTACAAAAACTTAATATGGCACTTATGTACACTAAAGATAATGGAAGATTTTTTAAAATTATTACAAAAGAATCCTTCCCTATATAAAGGAATTTATAGTCTTGTTCCACAAAAAGAGTTGCCTTTGTTCACCAAACCTATTATCTATATTAAAATATTTTTTCTTTTTCTATTTAATGTTGCATGATGCCATGGTAAAAACTCTGGAGATATAACATCAGGGGTTATGAATGAGAATCCTGGCTCTGCTCTTTATTCCCTGGGAGTCCTGGCTTAGATCACTCACATTATTAGAGTCTCAATGTATTCATCTGTGAAACGAGAGATTGGATTTGATGACCTCTGAGATCCTTTCTGGCTCCAAAGCCATGGTCCTTTGATCTTACTATTTGAAGTCAGCTATACATGGAGATATCTCTATAGAGGGCTCCCTGCATTCCTGTTGACTTTGCTAATAATGATGACACTGATGGTGCTGACAATGGGAAGGGTAATGAGGATCAGGTGAGATATAGGAGGTAACTGGGCTTGGCCAATTTGAAAGCACTATTTGAATGCCATGTTACTCTAGGTGTATCTCTATTATGAAGAAGATAGCAATGAAGATGATGATAACAGGAAAGGATCCAGTCTGGTTTGTCACCTAATCCCTATTGCACTAGTCAACTAGACACTCATTACCTTTCCTTCTCCAGCTCATTTTACAGATGACGAAATGGAGGCAAACTGGGTTAAGTGACAGGCTCAACTCACAAAGCTTGTAAGTGTCTGAGGCCAGATTTGAAGGAAGAAGAGTCTGCCTAACTCTAGACCCCTTCCTCTCTCCACTGCCCCACCTACTTGTCTCTAGAAGTGCTAGGATGATAATTATGTAAGATTATTGTGAAGGATCCATGTAGCCCATCCGGGTCCCTCTTTCTGTAGTTGGTTCTGTGGTTGGAATAGGGGCTTTCCCTTAGTAATACCCATCCAGAAGTGGAGGAACTGGCCAAGCAGACCATCTTTTCCCTGTGGGCTCAGGGGAGAGAGAGTAGTGAGAATCATACAGTCTTACACCGAAGATTGCCCTGCAAGACAAATTCTGAATGGCTTGTGCTCAACTGCAGTATTTCACAAATCCTCCCTTTTCCTACCCTTGTTTTTTAGGGCCTGGGATCTTTGGATTTCCCTTTATTGTGTCTGCCTGCTTTCACTCCTTCATCTACCAAAGCTCCCCATCCCCCTGGTCTTGGCTTAACTAGAGCTGGTCATCCCTCTGGCTAGGGGAACGTCCTCTTGGTGGTGGCTCCATTTCCTTCAGGAAGCTTTATTTGATACTTGTTTTTAATGCATTTGATTTTAATTTTTAAATTAAACAAAATCCCCAAACTATTACCTGTCCTCTTCACTGCCCTTCATTGAAGAAGAATGTTTGTTATTACTTATTTATTATAAAATCTTAATTTAATAGCAATAAAGGAGTGAGTAAAGAGTTAATGTGTCATTCAAATAGAGCTGTCTCAGTAGTGTCCCATAGAGATAGGGGGCTGTAAGGGAGAGGGTTAGATTAGGTGACCTCTAAGTAACCTTCCAGTAGTCTCACTGCCCAAGCAACCCTTCCTGTCCAGGACTGATGTTGCGGGTATGGAGCAAAAGGCTAGTTGCCTCAGTGACCAGGATTTGAAAGGTACAGCTAAGAAAACCATATTTTCCATTGAAACATTTCTTTTCACTCTGCATTGGATTCGCAGCATCATGGGATCAGAGAATATCAAGAGTTCCAAGTGGCCCCAGTGACCATCCTGTCCAATTTATATAGAAAAGGAATCCCTGCTCTAACACATCTGATTTGCTACCATCCAGTGTCTGCTTATAATTCTGTCTATGTTCCCATTAGGCAGCTAAGTGGAACAGTGGATAGAGCCTTGGATTTGGAATATAAAAGGTCTGTGTTCAAATCCTGATTCCGACACTTATCTGCTATGTCACCCTAGACAAGTCATCTTTCCTCAGCCTCAATTTCCTTATTTGTAAAATGGGGTCAATAAAAGCACTTATCTTGACAAGATTCCTGTGAGGACTAAATGAGATAACACATTTAAAGCATTTTGCAAACCTTGAAGCCCTATTTAAATGCTAAATACTACTAGTTTTATTTTAATATGCACTTAGCATGATGCTTGGTATATAATAGATGCTCAATAAATATTCACTGATTGATTATTTTTTTTAATTAATTTATTAGTTTAGTTTCAGTTAACAAGATTCAATTCCATAGTTCCTTGATTTTCAAATTTCCTTTACTTCCCTCCCCCCTCCCCTCATGACAGCATATAGTACAGTACAGGGTCTGCAAATGCATTCATATTAAACATTATTCCAATTACAAAGGCATATTGTACTAGGTGGGATGAAAGATGGTAAGGAAGAAGTAAAACTAAACAATGAGAAGAACAAGATCATTTAGTTTGCTTCCATCAGGATTCAGGCTCAGTTCTTTCTAGTTATATCTCTGGATGGCGCATTTCTCACTTTCTTGAGTCATTCGGGATTAACTTATATCACTGCATTGCTGAAAAGAGTCCAGTCCGTCATAGTTGGTCGTCACAGATATGGTATGTCTGTGATTGTATACAAATTTCTTCTGATTCTACTCTTCTCGCTCAGCATCAGTTTGTATGTCTCTCCAGGTAATTATGAAATCCGTCACCTCCTCGTTTCTTATAGCACAATAAAATTCCATTACATTCATATACCACAACTTGTTTAGCCATTTCCCAATTGATGGGCACCCCTTTAGTTTCCAATTCTTTGCAACCACAAAAAGGGCTGCCAAAAATATTTTTGTACATATGGTTCTTCCTCCCACTACTATGATCTCTTTGGGATATAACCCTAGAAGTGGTATGGCTGGGTCAAAGGGTATGAAATTATTTATAATCCTTTGGGCACAATTCCAGATTGCTCTCCAGAATGGTTGGATAAGTTCACAACTCCACCAGCAATGTATTAGCGTTCCAATTTGCCCACATCCTCTCCAGCATTTGTCACTTTCTTGTTTTGTCATCTTAGCCAATCTGACTGGAGAGATGTGGTATCTCAGAGTTGTTGTGATTTGCATTTCTCTAATTAATAGTGATTTAGAGCATTTCTTCATATGCTTATAGATATCTTTAATTTCTTTCTCTGAAAACTTCCTATTCATATCCTTTGACCATTTATCAATTGGGGAATGACTTGTATTCATATAGATTTGGCTCAATTCTCTATAAATTTTAGAAACAAGTCCTTTATCAGAGACACAAGTTGTAAAAATTCTTTCCCAATTTCCCACCTCCCTCTTGATCTTGGTTGCATTGGCTTTGTTTGTACAGAAGCTTTTCAATTTAATGTAACCAAAATTATCCATTTTGCATTTTATAATGCTCTCTAATTCTTGTTTGGTCCTAAAATCTTCCCCTCTCCACAGATCTGTCAGGTAAACTATTCCTTGCTTCCCCAAATTGCTTACAGTATCATCCTTTACACCTAGATCATGCACCCATTTAGACTTAATTTTGGTATATGGTGTTAGATAGTGATCTATGCCCAGTTTCTGCCATACTGTATTCCAGTTTTCCCAGCAGTTTTTGTCAAATAGTGCATTCTTATCCCCAAAACTGGGGTCTTTGCGTTTATCGAACAATAGATTGCTATATTCATTAACTGCTGGGTCTCCTGCACCTAATCTATTCCATTGATCCACTACTCTACACCTCTGCCAGTACCAAGCAGTTTTGATGACTGCTGCTGCATAATACAGATTAAGATCTGGCATAGCTAGTCCACCTTCCCTAGCATTTCTTTTCATTAATTCCCTTGATATTCTAGACCGTTTGTTTTCCAAATAAATTTTGTTATTATTTTGTCTAACTCTAGAAAGTAGTTTTTTGGTAAATTGATTGGTATGGCACTAAATATATAGTTTAGTTTGGGTAAAATTGTCATTTTATTATATTAGCTCGACCCAGCCATGAGCAATTGATATTTTTCCAACTATTTAGATCTGCTTTTATTTGTGTGAGAAGTGTTTTGTAGTTGTGATCATATAGATTCTGGGTTTGTTTTGGGAAGTAGATTCCCAAATATTTTATAATGTCTACAGTGACTTTAAATGGGATTTCTCTTTCTATCTCTTGCTGTTGAGTTTTATTAGAGATGTACAGGAATGCTGAGGATTTATGTAGGTTTATTTTATATCCTGCAACTTTGCCAAATTTATTTATTGCCTCAAGTAATTTTTTACTTATTCTCTAGGATTCTCTAAGTATATCATCATATCATCTGCAAAGAGTGACAGCTTGGTCACTTCTTTGCCTAATTTGATTCCTTTGATTTCTTTTTCTTTAATTGCTACTGCTAACGTTTCTAGTACCAGATTGAATAAGAGGGGTGATAGTGGACACCCTTGTTTCACTCCTGATCTTATTGGAAAGGCTTCTAGTTTATCCCCATTGCATATAATACTTGCTGATGGTTTTAGATAGATGCTAGTAACTATTTTAAGGAAGGATCCATTTATTCCTATACTTTCTAGTGTTTTTAATAGGAATGGATGTTGTACTTTGTCAAAAGCCTTTTCTGCATCTATTGAGATGATCATGTGGTTTTTGCTAGTTTTGTTGTTGATATGCTCAATTATATTGATGTTTTTCCTAATATTAAACCATCCTTGCATTCCTGGAATGAATCCTACCTGATCAGGGTGTATTATTTTTGTGATAAGTTGTTGGAGTCTTTTGGCTAATATTTTATTTAGAATTTTGCGTCTAAATTCATGAGGGAGATTGGTCTATAATTTTCTTTCTCTGTTTTATCTCTTCCTGATTTAGGAATCAGTACCATATTTGTGTCATAGAAAGAGTTTGGTAGGACTCCTTCTTCACTAATTTTCCCAAATAGTTTGTAGAGTATTGGAATCAATTGCTCTTTAAATGTTTGATAGAATTCACTAGTGAACCCATCTGGCCCTGGAGATTTTTTCCTAGGGAGTTCATTGATGGCTTGTTTGATTTCTTTTTCTGAGATGGGGTTATTTAGGTAATTCACTTCCTCTTCAGTTAATCTGGGCAACTTGTGATTTTGTAAATATTCATCCATTTCACTAAGATTGTCATATTTATGTGCATACAATTGGGAAAATAATTCCTCATTATTTTTTTGATTTCCTCTTCACTGGAGGTAGATTTACCCTTTTTTATTTTTGATACTCATAATTTGGTTTTCTTCTTTCTTTTTTTTATCATATTGACTAAGGGTCTATCAATTTTGTTGATTTTTTTCATAAAACCAGCTCTTAGTTTTATTTATTAATTCAATGGTTTTCTTAATTTCAATTTTATTAATCTCACCTTTGGTTTTCAATATTTCTACTTTAGTACTAAATTGGGGATTTTCAATTTGTTCTTTTTCTAGCTTTTTCAATTGCATGTCCAATTCATTGACCTCCCTTCTTTCTGCTTTAATTAAGTATGCACTCAGGGATATAAAACTTCCCCTGAGAACTGCCTTTAGTGCATCCCAAAAATTTTGGTATGTTGTTTCATTATTATCATTCTCTTGAATGAAATTATTGATTGTTTCTATAATTTCTTCTTTGACCCACCAATTTTTTAGGAGTAAATTGTTTAGTTTCCAATTAGTTTTTAGTCTATCTTTCCATGGCCCTTTATTGCATATAATTTTTATTGCATCATGATCTGAGAATGATGCGCTTACTATTTCTGCCTTTCTGCACTGGATTGTGAGGTTTTTATGCCCTAGTACATGGTCTATTTTTGAGTATGTACCATGCACTGCTGAAAAGAAAGTAAATTCCTTTTTATCCCCATTCACTTTTCTCCAGAGATCCATCATATCTAGTCTCTCTAAGATTCTATTCACCTCCTTAACTTCTTTCTTGTTTATTTTGATGTTAGATTTATCGAGTTCAGAGAGGGAGAGATTAAGGTTCCCCACTAGTATAGTTTTGGTGTATATTTCTCCCTCTAATTCCTTTAACTTCTCCTCTAGGTATTTGGATGCTATACCACTTGGTGCATATATATTAAGTAGTGGTATTGCTTTATTCTCGATGGTGCCTTTTAGTAGGATATAGTTTCCTTCCTTATCTCTTTTAATTAGATCTATTTTTGCTTTTGCTTTATCTGAGATAAGTATTGCTACCCCTGCTTTTTTTACTTTAGCTGAGGCATAATAAATTTTACTCCAACCTTTTACCCTTACCCTGTGGGTATCCCTTTGTTTCAGATGTGTTTCTTGTAGACAGCATATTGTAGGATTATGGTTTTTAATCCATTCTGCTATCCACCTCTGTTTTATGGGAGAGTTCATCCCATTCACATTCACAGTAATGATGACTATCTGTCTCTTCCCTTCCATCCTATTCCCTCCCCTGTTTATATTTTTGTTTATTCCTTCTCCCTTCCCCTCCTTGAAGTTTTCCCTTTTGACCGCCCCTCCCTCAGTGTTCCCACCCATGACCCCCCCTTCTTAACCTACCCTCTCCCCTTACTACTATTTCCCTCCCTTATAATCCCTCCCTTTAGTCTCCTCCTTTTCACTCCCCCTTACCCTCCCACTATCTATAGGACACAATAAATTTTTATACTTATCAGAGTAAATTACTCCCCGTTTGATTCCAAACCAATGAGAGTAAATTTCAAACAGTGCTCCTCTCCCTCCCTCCAATTCCTCTATTTAATGAATTTATGTGTCTATTCACGTTAGATTCTTAAACTTCACTGATTAATTTGATCCTTCTTTGAACCAGAACTGGTGAGAATAGTGTTTAAATGATGTTCCTCTCCCTCTTACTTTCCCTTCTTCTATAGTGTTTTGATGCCTCTTCAGATGGCATATTTTACCTTTTCCTAGCTCATCCTTTCCTTTTTCCCATTACAGTACCATTGATCCCCTTAATAGTCTTTTTTTTTTAGACTCCATGTTAGTGCATTCATACCCACACCCTCTAAGTATAACCCTTTTGCAGGTCATGATAATCATAGAGATTTCAAATATTGACAGTTATCAGCTCCACATATAGGGATGTGAACATTTTGCTCTTGTTGCATCCCAGGTAATGAGCTTGTATTTGTGGGTGTGGGTGTGTGCACTTCTGCATGTGTGAGTCTATGTTACCCTTGTTTACCTTTTTATGTTCTTCTGGAGTCTTGTAATTGGAGATCAAATTTTCCCTTGAGCTCTGGCTTTTTCATTAGGAAAGTCTGGAAGTCCCTTACTTCATTAAACGTCCATCTCCTTGCCTGAAAGATTATGCTCAGTTTTGCCGGGTAGTTAATCCTTGGTTGTAGTCCTAGCTCTCTTGCCCTACGAATATCAAATTCCAGTCCCTCCGCTCTTTTAATGTAGAAGCTGCTAGGTCCTGTGTGATCCTAACTGTAGTTCCTCGATATTTGAATTGTTTCTTTTTGGCTGCTTGTAGAATTTTTTCTTTAATCTTATAATTCTGGAATTTGGCTACTATATTTCTTGGAGTTTTCAGTTTGGGATCTCTTTCAGGAGGAATTCCGTGAATTCTATCAATAGCTATTTTATCTTCTGATTCCAGGACCTCAGGACAGTTTTCTTTGACAATCTCTTGGAGGATGTTGTCTAGACTGCTTTTCTCATCATGGCTTTCTGGTAGACCAATAATTCTTAGGTTGTCTCTCCTGGATCTGTTCTCTAGGTCAGTTATTTTTCCAGTGAGATATTTTACATTTTCTTGCAATTTTTCGATCATCTTGTTTTTTCGATTGACTCCTGCTGCATCATAGAGTTCTGAGTTTCAGTTTGGTTGTATCTAATTTTTAGTGAATTATGGTCTTCAGTAAGTTTTTGAAGTTCCTTTTTTAGGGAGGTATTTTCTTTTTCCAAGTTGGTCATTGCCTCCCTGATTTGGTCTTTAAAATTTTTCTTAAGCTCCTCCAGGAATGCTATTTGGGCTTGAGACCAGATCATGTTTCCTTCTGTGGTCTCTGGTGTGGGCAGAGAGTCTATATTGTCCTGTGTGTTTTGTTGTTCTTGCCCTGCATAGTATGCTCGAATAGACTTTCTTGCCTTCCCCTTCTCCTTTTCAGCTTCCTTCCTTCCCATTGTGACTTCCTGTTTCTTAGTGTCTCAGGCTATGAGTTTGGGGCCTGATCCTTGACTTTGAATACCTCTGGGTGGCTAGTTTATGGCTAAGTCAGGGAAGTCAGTGAGGAATGTAGATGTGTAGGTGGGGATGAGTCTGACCACTTCAGATTTCTGCCTCTATACCCCTGGGCTATAAGTAGGCTTTTGTTGGTGAGGTGAGGTGGGGCTTGTTGGGTCCCTCCCTCTCTTCTCTTCAGATTCCTGGCTGTCTCAGTTACACCCTTTCTTGGAGATTCTCAAGCCTGAGGCTGTTTCCATTAACTTGGGATTTCAATCTGGGTGGGAGACTTATCTTTGGGTTTTCTGCTTCATGAAGGAGGGATGGGAGGATCGGAGCAGCTAGAATTTACTTTGCCATTCCAGCCCCTGTATTATACAGGCAGGCAGTTTCTAAACTTCCAGGCTGGGGCTGAATGCAGCCTGAGAAGCCACTCTCTCCACTGGGGGCCCGACTCTCCTACCTGGCTCCAATGATCCGTTCCCTCTGCGAGATGACTGCGATTCGTCCTTGGTAAGTCTGCAGGCTGGGGCTTTTTCTCTCTCTGGTGTAGTCTGCTTGCCTGCTCTTAGGTCTGAGCTGTGCAGACCCCACGCGCTCTGCGCTCGACCTGTGCGGACACTCTGGGCAACCTCCTGGGCTGGATTCTGCCACACTCTGTCTTCCACTGGGCTCTGTCACTCCGGAATCCGCTCAGATTTACCCTTTTGGACTTAGTGACAGAGGAGCTCAGCGAGGTTACTGCTTCCTTTCCGCCATCTTGGCTCCGCCCCCCCACTGATTGATTATTAATAGTAAAACTTGTTTTTTGTTCAGTCATTTTTCAGTTATGTCTAACTCTTTGTGACCCCACTTGGGGTTTTCTTGGCAAACACGCTGGAATGGCTTGCCATTAACTTCTTGAAGTCATTTTACAGATGAGGAAATCAAGGCAAACAGGGTTAAAGTGACTTGTCCAGGGTCACATGGCTAGTGTCTGAGGCCAGATCTGGACTCAGAGAGATGAGTTTTCTGGGCTCCAGGCCAAGATTTCTATCTCTTGTGCCATTCAGTTACTCTAAAATTTATATACATGAGGAAAATTAAAATCAATCATTATGAATTATTAGCTTATTTTATAACAATCAAGATCATGAGGTCATTATTTTATAACTGTAAAATGGGACAAGGATTAACCATTAATATTTCAGTCCTTATAAGCATACTCAGAAGAATTTTTGTAAAATAGACAAAATAGACAGCTACATGCCAGTATCTCTACTTAGCATGTTATAATATAATCATTTTAGCCTTGCAATAACTCTGAGAGGTAATTGTCATTATTATCTCCATTTTGTAGGTGAAGAAAGAGGCAGGTAGAGAATAAGGGACTTTCTCAATGTAACATATCTACTGATACAATTCCCAAGTAGACTTCAGGTATCAGTTCCCATTAGCTTAACCATTTAAAGAAAAGCAACCTGTTGAGCAATACTACAGTGTGAATTGCCGGTGCTTACAAAGAGATAACCATAAGATTCATCCTTCTTCCCTGCCCACTTCTATTTAAATGTGAAGGGAAGGAATTAGATTAGTCCCTGGGTGGAGAAAGAGGATTCTTTATCTAGGACACCAAGATTTGGCCCTTGAGCATGAATATTTGTTCTTATCTCTTTCTTTAGATTTGTTCCATCATGATAAGATGTAACCTTATGAATCTGAAATGATTAGGAGAGCAAGCTACCAGATTTCTAGGAAACATAGTCAATGATAGATTTTGCAGACCATAATGCTTAGTGAAGAGCAAAGTCTTGTTTAGCTCAGCTTGCCATGGTATCCAAAGAAGTCACAAGGGAGGAACGGAAATTCATACATCAACTATGCTGCACTAAGGAGAGAATTTGGTGAGTGCTTTAAGGTTGAGTGCATTCTTTTCAGAGCCCCACATGTTATAGGTGTGAGTGTGCACTTGGCATTGGGAGTGGAAAAATTCTTATACTTTTGTTCTTGCTCAGAAGACAGCAATATAAAAACAGTTAAGACCAAAAATTTATAGAAAAATGCTAATTGGACCTGAGCCCAACAAGAATTCCTATGAGTTAAAGAAAGTCGTAATTAGGAAAATAAATGAGAGCAAAAGAAGACAATTATGAAAAGAGATTTATTAGCTCAGTAAAAGAGGCAGAAAAATTACTGAAAAAAAAATAGCACTTTAAAATGAATTGGCCTAATGGTAAAAGAGGCAGAAAAATTCTCTGAAGAAAAGAACTCCTTAAAAATCAGAATTGACCAAATTGAATAGGAAGTATAAAAACTCACTGAAAAAAAATTGCTTAAAATTAGAATTGGGCAAGTAAAAGTTAATGACTTCATGTGACATTAAAAAAAAACAGTAAAATAAGTTCAGAATAATGAAAAAGAAAACAGAAGAAAATTTGCAATATTTTATCTGAAGGTCAACTTACCTGGAAAATAAATTGAGGAGAGATAATTTAAATATTATTTGACTACCTGAAAGTCATGATAAAAAAAAAGAGCCTTGATATCATATCTCAAGAAATTATAAAGAAAAACTACCCATATATCTTGAATCCATAGGGTAAAACAGAAATGGAAAAACTCTTATCAATTACTGTCTAAAACTGATCCCAAAATGAAAACATCTAGGAATAATATAATTTATTATTATTATCTAAATAATAGATAATAATAAGACATAACTGAAAAATAATAATAAATATTATTATTTATTATTATTATCTAAATTCCAGAGCTTCCAGGTTAAGGAGAAAATATTTCAATCAGTCATAAAGAAATAACTAAAATATCATGGAACCATAGTCCAGATCTTACAAGATTTTTCCAATATTAAAGGAGCAGAGGTATTGGAATGTAATATTCTGAAACCAAAGGAGCTAGAATTACAACCCTAACTAAGCTACCCAGTAAAACTGAATATAATCCTTCTGGGAGGAAATGGATATTCAATGAAAGAGAGGACTTAGAAGCATTCCTGATGAAAAGAATAGAAATGAATAGAAATGTTGACATTCAAACTAAATATTCAAGAAAAACATAAAAGAGTAAAAAAGAAAAAAAATTAATCATAAGGGACTCAATAAAGTTTACAATTTATATTCCTATATGGGAATTTGATACGCATTGCTCTTAAGAAATTTATCATCATTAGGGCAGTTAGAAAGAAGTTACATAAAGAGAGGGCATGAGTGTGAGACAATTTTGTTGGGATGATCCCAAAAGAAACAAATGAAGGGTTGAGGAAGAGAGATGCACTGGGAGAAGGGACAATGAAGAAGTGGAATGGAAAAAAAAAACCTCTCATGTAAAGGAAATGTACAAGGGAAAACTTGCATAGCAGAGGGGGAAACGGGGTGTGTGTGTGTGTGTGTGTGTGTGTGTGTGTGTGTGTGTGTGTGTGTGTGTGTCTGTGTGTGTGTGTGTGTCTGTGTGTCTGTGTGTCTGTGTGTGTCTGTGTATCTGTGGCAGGGGCAGGGGCAGGGACGGGGTGGACTATGCTTGAACCTCACTCTCAATGTAATTGGTTCAAAGAGGAAAGAACACACACACACACACATACACACACACACACACACACACACTCTATTAAACTCAATAGGGAACTAGGAAGGGAAGGGGATAAGAGATATAAAGGAGGATGGATGTTAAAGGGAGAATAGATAAAGGGAGATAATGGTCAGAAGCAAAATAGGCCAGAGTAGAGAAAGAAGAGTAAAGAGAAGAAAACAGGATGGAAAGAGAGACAGTAAATTGACAGCCCTCCTCCCTCTCCACCCCCCACACAAGAAGATGAATTAAAGGCAAAATGGACACAAGGTCAAAATTTAGATAGCATAGCAGATAAAACACTTTACCTGGAGCCATGGAGACCAGAATCCAAATCTGGTCCCAGATATTTATTAATTGTGTGACCCTGGTCAAATCACTTAAGCTCCGTTTGCCTCAATTGCTTCAATTTTAAAATAGGAGGAGATAGCAACTATCTCCAAGACTTAATGTAAAGATAAAATGATATGTTATTTTAAAAATGCTTTGCAAACCTTAAAGAACTATATGTAACTGTTAAATTTATTTTTTTAAAAATTGACTTATCCAGGTGGCTTGGTGGTGTAGTGAATAGAGCACTAACCCTGGAGTCAGGAGGACCTGAGTTCAAATCCAGCCTCAGACACTAAACACTAGCCTGTGACCTTGGGCAAGTCACTTAACCCCAATTTCCCTGTCTTCCTCCCTCCAAAAAAGAAAAAAAAGACATCTTTTAACTTTGTTACATTATGTTTGACTATACCTACATATTCCAATGAATCTATCCCCATGTCCCTTCCCTTCTGAGCTATCCATTATAAGAAGAAATAAAAAAGAAAAAGAAGCAGCTTTGCAAAGCCAACCACCAGGTCAACCAAGCCTGACAACACATGCCCTGTTCCACACGCAAAAATATGCATCAGATATGCAAGGAAGAGAAGAAGGTGCATTTCTCATTTCTTTGTTGCCATGGTCAGGTATTAAATGAATATTGTTATTGCAGCTGAAATATAACTCTGAGCTAGGATCTCTGGGATAAGGAGATTTGAGGAACAGGGAGAAAGCTAAGAGAGGTCCAGAAAACATGTGACAATAGCCAGAAAAGTAGGAGGGAAGTAACCGAGAAGACAAAACATGGGGGTTGAAGGTGGACTCTGGAATTGGGAGCACCCAATAAAGAGCAAGAGGGGCCAGGGCAGACCTTGGGAATGCTACAATTTTGTCTGAGATATGGGGACTGTAACTAATGAAGGAGGGACAGCCTAGTGCCAGAGAGAGAGAAAGAGAGACAGAGAGAGAGACAGAGAGAGACAGAGAGAGAGACAGAGAGAGATAGAGAAGGAGAGAGAGAGAGACAGAGACAGAGAGAGAGAGAGAGAGAGAGAGAGAGAGAGAGAGAGAGAGAGAGAGAGAGAGAGAGAGGGAGGGAGAGAACCATAGAGAGGGAAAGAGAGGGAGAGAGTTTCTAAGTATTAAGAAAGGGAACAGTATTAGATATGCTTGCCTGCACTCTGGTTCAAACATATAGGACCAGTACAGAGAGGGAAAGGGCAAGAAAGGACAGATCACATATCTTTTAGTGACCCTAACCTTGAATGATCCAGCAGAAAGGTCTGGATCCTCCTGAATCCTCCTACCAGGCTCTGTTCCTAGATACTCTCTGCTCCACACAAGGGGGTTGCTCCCACACCTGACTAGCCTCTCCTCTTTACCTAGGCTTGAGCCATTGTCCCTCTGCAGTGACTCAGAGTCAGAGGCATCTATACTTACTATCCTGAGGTTTCAAGGCACATTTTGCCCTTTAGGGAAAGGTGGTGTCACAATTAACTGATTTCAACATGGACATTTGGTGTGTACCCTTGAGTCTGAATGAAGGGAACTTTACCCAGCCTTCCAGCCCTACCATCACCAGTCACTGCCTGGGCCTCACGGCATCACTCGGGGGAATCTGTGAGTCCATTAAGAAAAAGGGATCCTTGAGGGAAGTCATAAAGGAAAGAAAAGAGAAGAGCAGGCAGCTGTTAGCAGAAAAACATTTTATTGTTGCTTAAGATAAATGGTTTGAATTTTGGGGAGTTGAGGTAAAGTGATGTGAGAGGCCTTGATTCTCTCCATCCCCTAAGAACATCTTAATAGGTTCAAATCAAGGCAGAGAGGGAGAAGGCTAAGGAGGGCGGAAAAAGTGATGCAGAGTCAACCGTCTCTTCTGCTCTTCTTAGGTTGGGGTACAAGATCAGCAGCAGCCCCCTGAGCTTCCACAGCAGCCCCCAGAGCTGCCACAGCAGTCTCCAGACTGCTGGCTTCGCCCACTGCCACTGTCACAGCAGTCAGACCTCTGGTGCCTGCGTCTGTGGGATCTTCTGTGATGGGAAAAGAGGCAGCAGCCACCCCCAGAGCCAGAGCTGCAGCATCCCCCAGAGCTGCAGCATCCTCCAGAGCTAGAGCCACAGCAGGAAGAGACTAGAGGAGGGCAGGGAGCCTGGGGAGGGCACTTGGGAGGACATTTGGGAGGGCACTTTGGTGGGCACTTAGGGGTCTGACACTTGGGAGGACACTTAGGAGGGCACTTAGGGGCCTGGCACTGCTGCTGGCTTTGCTGGCAGGACATCTTGGTGAGTGTTCAGTAAGCCTGAAAGACAATATAGAATTTTTTGAGATGTATGAAATTGAGTCTCGAAAGCTTTCTTTGCCTGGAATTGATCACCAGCATGATGGTCAATTTTCCCTAGAAGATATCAGGATCCAGAAAGAAAAAGTTTGACAAAATTATTCTTGCGTTTTACATGCATGTGTAGAATTTGAGTTGAGGGAGCATTCTTTTTACATCAGTTCAAGAGATTATCATCATTCTTTCTCTGTCTCTCCCTGCTCGTCTCTTTGACTCTTTTCTTTTTCTCTCTTTCTCTTCCCCCCCTCTCTGCCCCTACATATTCTTGTATGTATACTTATTTATCTGTTGAGAATTGCAAAGCTAAGAAAATTACATAGAGTCTTACAACTTACATAATGGTGTGTATGTCCTAGAGAAGAGAGGGGATAACTTCCCTCTATGTCCTGATGACACCTTTTGAATTCCAGGTCATGAAAGTTTCTAGAAAATTAGATGATTGCTCCTCTTCCCCATCACCCTCATATGGACACCAGACCCTTTTTGATTGTTTTCTGGGCACATCCCAATGAAATGTCTATCAGTCTAGGCCAAATCCAAAGTAGAAGCTTCTATTCTTCACCAGTCATTGTACTTCTCACTCATTTTAACTCTTTCCTCCTCCACAGACCCTCTATACATACATCTTCATCCATGCCCTCTGATGTTTTCCTTCTCATTTCTCCTTCCCTTTGCTTTGTAATCTCCTTCCCTCTCTTCCACCATTGTGCCCCAAGCAATCCCTCTTATCCCCCAGGATTTCATTCAAACACTCACCCTGATCACAGACGAGGACTCTCTGCTGAAGAACCAGAGTGAATGATGAGCCAGGGATAGGGACGCTTTTTATAGAGCATCCCTGGCTGAGCTGTTGGCATGAGACACAGCTCTCTAGGAAGAAGCATGTCTTTCACAATTCAGGGCACGTGTCAGACAATTCCTGACATTCTCTAAATTGAAATACATTGACATGTGCTAGCATATGGATTATTGAACTGTTGAGGGATGCTAGAAACATCTCATTTAATTGACTTACTTTACATGTGAAGACACTGAGATCCTGAGACTTGGCAAATGCCTTGTACAAAATCACAGAAGTAGGAAGTGTATTTGCTATGGTTTTTCAGTCTTTTCAATCATGTATGACTCTTCATGACTCTAGGGTTTTCTTGTGAAATATATTGAGAAGATTCGCCATTTCTTTCTCCAGCTCATTTTACAGATGATGAAACTGAAGCAAATTTGTCACATAGAGAGTAGGCGTCTGAGGTCAGATTTGAAGTCAGGTCTACATGACTCTGGGCCAAGTGCTCTTATCTGCTGACCCTCCTAGATGCCCCGGGAAGTAAATTAGCAAAGGCTTAAATTACTCCATGCTCAAGCGTATCGAAGGCCACTCTTCTAGTAAGAAGAGACCCAGAGCAGTTAGAAATATTCCCTGAAAAGATTGGGGACCCTCAGCTCAAATAGCCATGAAGTCTAGTCACTGGGTACAAGCTCTAGTTACTTTAGTCCCTCAGGGCCCTGTGGCCCTCTGCCCTGTTGCCCTGTATGAGACTCAGGATGGGAAGGCAAACAGATCCTCGGTTGGAGTCACAAGACCTGAATCTGCCTCTTATTACCTTGATGAGATAGAGAAAGTCACTTCAACTCTCTGACTTCAGCATCCTCATTACAGGGGCTGCTAGGGGGTGCAGCGAATAGAGCACTTGCCCTGGAGTCAGGAGGACCTGAGTTCAAATCTGGTGTCAGACATTAAACACAAAAACTAGCTGTGTGACCTTGGTCAAGTCACTTAGCCCCAATTTCCCTGCCTTCCCCCCTCCAAAAATACCCCCTCCCCCAAACCCTAGAATCCTCATCTCTAAAAGGAAGAGATAGAATATCTGACCTCTGAGATTTCTTCTTTACAACTATGATTCAGCGGTAGTCCCTTGGACCACTTGACTTTGTCCTTAGCTTCACCCTGACTTATTTCTATGGGTTATTCACATTTTGACTCCCCTACTACACACAACCACCCCCAGTGCAACCTTCACGCCTGTTCCCCTATCACTATCTCTCTCTCAGATCTGACACCCAGTTCCCTAAATCCCCACCATCCTTTTTTTTTTCTATAGGGCCATGTGAAGGTTGAGGAAGTGGCCATCCAGTCATCCATTCATTCATTCCTCTTGCTATCCTTTCTTTCATCCATTCATCTATGCTTTCGGCAATTAGTTGAAAACAAGATTCTCTGGTAAGAACGTCTGAGGAGGAGGAACGATGAAGGAGAGAGGTACCATCCTCTATATTATCACACTAAAGATTATCTTGCCTACTAAAGTTTGGTAAGTGCTTTATGTATACTCTCTCATTTGATCCTCAGTACAATCCTGGGAGGTAGGTGCTATTATTTTCCCAGTGGGATGGCCAAGCAAATGGAGTTTAAAAGGTTAAGTGACTTCCCCAGGGTCCCACAGTTAAAAAGCATCTGGGGCAGGATCTCAATTCAGAATCTGTAATTCAGTGTAACACAATGTGAATATAATACATTTCATGCTATTAAATGTCAGGGTGCTGAAAGATCATTTCTACCTGGGGTCATTGTGAGAATTTGTACGGATGAAGACTCGTATGATGGAGGCAGGATGGAAAATTATTTGTACGTTTCTCTGAGAGTCCTGAATTGTCTGTTTTTGTCCCCATCAGTATCATCTTTATGTCCTATCTGCATGAATGTCTCCTAAGGACTGTGATTATGTCACCCATTCCACAGACAAATATTCTTAATGCTTTTTTAGGTTATTACACATTTTTGACCCTGCCAAACCCTTGGAACACCTTGGAATAGATATAAACTCCTCTTCTTCCAGCATGAGGACAGATTCCAGGTCAATTACTGGTTCATTCTCTCTATTTCTGTGTTTGTATCTCTGTCTTGGATTTCTTAAAAAGAGCATTCCTTGCTCACAGAACCCAGGATACATGTTAACATATTTGGTTTTTGCTTTTATACTTAATGTTATATGATAGTGTAGCAAAAACCTTGGAGGTGACAGTAGGGAATGCTGTTGAAAGACCTGACTCTTCTATTATTTAACCTGTGGGACCTTGTTTAATTCACTTCCATGCTCAGAATCTCAATGCATTCACCTATAAAATGAAGAGATTAGATTCAATAACCTCTGAACTCCCTTCTGACTCTAAATTCATGATCCTTTGGTGTTACTATCTGAAGTGAGTTACCCTTGGAGACACGTGGGTGTAGAGATCCCTGCATTACTGCTGACTTAAGTAATGAAGATGGTATAGATGATGGTAAAGGTGATGAGGATCAGATGAGATAAAGGATGTGAGTAGGACCTGCCAAACTGAAAGCACTATCTGAATGCCAAGCAACTATAGTGAAGATGATGAAGAAGATAGCAATGGCAATTAATGATGACAGAAAGGGATCTAGTCCTGCTTGTCACCTCATCCCCACCACACTAGTCAGCTACAATTTTAGACACTCAATACAAAGTCCATAACTTGAAACCTTAGGGAAGTTTTAAGACTCCCTGAACTTCTCTGCCCCCACAGTAGGCTAAAGCAGATTGGGGGGAGAATTCTCTGTGGTTATGTCTATTTCCCTCTCTAGTTCTTTAAAATCAGGGCAGTTTTCTTTGATAATTTCTTGAAAGATTATGTCTAGACTCTTTTTGATCACAGCTTTCAGATAATCCAATAATTTTAAAATTATCTCTCCTGGATCTATTTTCCAGATCAATTGTTTTTCCAATGGGATACTTCACATTGTCTTATATTTTATTCATTGTTTGGTTTTGTTTTATAATTTATTGGTTTCTCATAAAGTCATTGACTTCCATTTGTTCCATTCTAATTTTTAAGGAATTATTTTCTTCAGTGAGCTTTTGGATCTCCTTTTCCACTTGGCCAATTCTGTTTTTTAAGGCATTCTTCTCTTCACTGCTTTTTTTGGATCTCTTTTGTAATTTGGGTTAGTCCATTTTTAATGTGTTATAGTCTTCAGTATTTTTTTGGGGGGGGGAGTCTCCTTTAGCAAGCTATTGACTCATTTTTTAAATGAATTTCTTGCATCATTCTCATTTCTCTTCCCAATTTTTCTCTACTTCTATAACTTGATTTTCAAGAAGAAGAGTGAGCCTCTGACCAATTAATATTTTTCTTGGAGGCTTTGGATGTAGGAGCTTTGACTTTGTTGTCTTCTTCTGGTTGTATGCTTTCATCTTCCTTGTTACCAAAGTAAGATTCTATGGGATGATCCCATCCCACCCCTTTCCCACTGTTTGCTCATTTTTCTAGCCAATTACTTGAGTATTTAGCTCTTTGTTAAGGTAGGTCTTTGGTCCCAAGTTTCAGGGGTTTTGTGCAGCTATTTTCAGAGATATTTCTAGGGACCTATAAATTTTCAATTCTTCCAAGGTTGTATGATTAAAGGAGATGTGTTTACTCCTCTCCTGGTCTTTGCTCTGGTCTGTGGGTAACCATAAGTACTCTTTTGCCTTGGAAATGTGAGGAGAATTGCCTCTTTATGGCAGCCACAAATTCAGCCCTGCCAGTGCTCCTCCTCACCCCAGGACCTCCACCCAGCATTGTGACCCAGATTGAAATGTGGGCAAAACAAGAGAATCTTGCCTCAGTGCTAGCACAGAGATCCCTGCAATCCCCCTCTGATCAGCAGCTCATCCCCCCACAGTCTGTTCTGAGAGCTCCAGAAGCAGTCACTGTTGCTGCCACCCTGGGGCTGGTGCCAGACCTTGCTCTTTTCTCACCCAGGTCCAATAGACCTTCTAGTTGTTTTTGGAATTTGTGGGTTGAGAAGGCTGGAAACTTCTACAGTTGCCAGTGATGCAATTCCCTGAGGTCTGCTTTGACCCTGTGCCAAGGGAGGCCCACACTGGACTATGCTCTTCTCTTAGAATGGTGCAGAAGACCTTTTCTGTCAACCTTCCAGGTTGTATTAGGCTGCAAATGTGTTTTGCTCTGCCACTTTGTGGGTTCTTCTGCTCTAGAATTTGGTTAGAGTCATTTTATAAGTATTTGGAGGAGTTTGGGGGAGACCTCATCAAGTCCTTGCTTTTACTCTGCCATCATGGCTCTGCCCCTACCTCTTATGTCTCTTATAAGGCTGTGCTCCAAACAGAAGGTTGTTTTCCCTCTCTCCTTTTCACCTGGGCTTGAGCCTTGGCCTTTCCACATTAATCCAGAAACATCTGAACCTTGGCACATTTTTTTCCCTTCAGGGAAGGGTGGTTGTCACAATTAACTGATTTCCACAGAGACATTCTATGGGTTCCCTTGAGTCAGAATTAAGGGAACTTTACCTAGTTTCCCAGCCCTACCACCAAAAGTCACTGCCTGTGCAGTCTTCCAAGGCGTAAATCAGTGAAGTGTGTAAAGCCATTACCAAGAAGGGGACCTTGAAGGAAGTTTAAAGGTAATGAACAGAGAATATGAGGCAGGTTTGAGCAGAAAAAATAAATCTTTATTGTTGCTTGGGATAAAAGAGGAAAAAAAAGATGGTTTGAATTCTGCTGGATTGAGGTAAAATAGTGTGACAGTCTTGATTGTTGGTCTCAATCTCTAAGAATGGCTGAACAGTTCAAACCCAGGTAGAGAGGGAGGAGGTTAAGAAGTGAGGAGAAAAGGGAGCGGTCAACCAATTGCCACTTTTGCTCTTCTTAGGTTGGGGCAGCAGATCAGCAGCAGCCCCCTGAGCTCCCACAGCAGCCCCCAGACTGCTGGCTGCGCCCACTGCCACTGTCACAGCACTCAGACCTCTGGTGCCTGCGTCTGTGGGATCTTCTGTGATGGGAAAAGAGGCAGCAGCCACCCCCAGAGCCAGAGCTGCAGCATCCCCCAGAGCTGGAGCCACAGCATCCCCCAGAGCTGCAGCATCCTCCAGAGCTAGAGCCACAGCAGGAAGAGACTGGAGGAGGGCAGGGAGCCTGGGGAGGGCACTTGGGGGGACACTTGGGAGGGCATTTGGGAGGGCACTTGGGGGTCTGGCACTTGGGAGGACACTTAGGAGGGCACTTAGGGGCCTGGCACTGCTGTTGGCTTTGCTGGCAAGACATCTTGGTGGGAGTTCAGTAAACCTGAAAGACAATATAGGATTTTTCAGATGGATGAAATTGAGCCTTAAAAGCTTTCTTCATTTGAATTGATCCACAATGTGATGGTCAATTTTGTCAGAAAGAAAATCATTCCTGTGTTCAAATACATGTAGGTTAGAATGTGAGTGGAAGGAGCATATATTTTACATCATTTCAGGAGATTATCATCCTTTTCTCTCTGTCTCTGCCTGTTTGTCTCTGTCTCTTTCCCCTTCTCTCTGTCTCTATATATGCATTTATGTGTACTTATTTACCTGTTAGGAATTGCAGAACTAGGAAAATTATAGAATGGTATGTGTGTCCTAAAGAAGAGAGAGAATGACTTCCTAAACATCCTAAGGACACTTTTTGAATTTCAGTTCATGAAAGTTTCTAGAAACTCTGATCATCACTCCTTTCCACCACCCTCACACAGATTCCAGACCCTTTTCTGGTTGTTTTCTAGAGACATCCAAGCTGCCTATCAGTCTAAACCAAATTCAAAGTACAAGCTTCTATTCTTCACCAGCCATTGTACTTCTTACTCATATTAACTCTTTCCTCTTCTTCAGGCCCCTCTCTATATATGTCTTCCTTCATTCTCTCTGTTCGTCTCCTTCCCATTCCCCCTTCCCACTGCTTTGTATTCTCTTACCCTCCCCTCCAACACCTTTTACCAAGCCCTTCCCCAGGCTTTCATGCAAACACTCACCTTAATCACAGATATGGACAGGAACTCTCTGATGAAGATCCAGTGTGTGTGAGGAGCCAGAGACAAAGTCCCCTTTTATAGGGCATCCCAGGCTGAGCTGTTGGCATGAGATCCAGCTCTCTAGGAAGAAGAGTTTCTTTCACAACTCAGGGCATGTGTCAGATAATTCCTGACATTCTCTAAGCTGACATACATTGACATGTGCTAGCACATGGATCTTGGAGGTGTTGAGAAATGTTAGAAGACACCTCATTTAGTTGATTCATTTTATAGATGAAGACACTGAGGCTGTTTTACTCTCCAAGTGTCTTGTATCAAGTCACAGAAGTAGTAAGGGTATTTGTTGTTGTTCAGGCTTTTTCAATTGTGTATGAAATTCATGACCCCAGTTGGCATTTTCATATCAAAATACTGAAAGGAATTGTCATTTCCTCCTGCAACTCATTTTACAGATGGGAAAACTGAGGCAAAGAGGGGTTTTTGATTTGCCCAGGGTCACACAGCTAGTCAATGTCTGAGGCTGGATCTGAACTCAGTCTACCTGAGTTCTAGGGCTGATCTTCTATTCACTGACCCTCCTAGTAGCCCATTAAGTAGGTGAGCAAAGGTTTAAACCATGGTCCCCCCAAATGTAGTCCAGGTTCTTTTTATTATTCCGTGACAATGCATATCTGCAGCAACTTCTGTAGTAAGAGGAGGTAAAGATCACGTTTTTAGTTAGGACTATTCCTTGAAAATATTGGAAACCCTCAGCTCAAATAGCAGTTTAAGGAATTACCATGAAGTCTAGTCTTTGGGTAAAAGTTCTAGCTCCTTCAGTCACTGAGCCTCTGTGCACTTGTAGACATTTCTATGTGGCCCTATGCCCTGTTATCTTGTAGGAGATGCAGGCCAGGCCAGTGGAAGGACCTCTTTAGTTGGAGTCATAGGATCTAAATTAAAACCTTTACTCTTGGTCTTTTACCTGTGTGAAGCAGGGAGTCACTTCAACTCACAGGCTTCACATTCCTCATATCTAAAAGGAAGAACCTGGAATATATGACCTCTGAGAGCTTTTATCTTTATAGCTATAATTCCATGGTTGTCTCTTGGACCATTTTATTTTGTCCATAGCTTCACCTTGACTTATTTCTATGGGATATTCACCTTTTGGCTACACTTCTACACATAATCACCCCTCAAGAGAGACCTTCACACATACATGTTCCCCCACATCTCTCTCCCAGGTCTAAGACACAGCCCTCCCTAAATCTCCACCATCCATTTTTCAGAAGGCTTCCCAAATGTTTGGAGTAAGTGTCCATCCATCTGTTCATTCAGCAATTAGTTGAGAACAAAATTCTCTGCTAAGAGCTTCTGAGGAGGAAGAAAGATGAATGAGATGTAGTTCCTGTCTTCCACAATATTACTGCTAATAGAAGTGAAAATTTATCTTGTCTTTTAAGGTTTGGTAAGTGCTTTACATATTCTATCTTAGTTGATCCTTAACACAATCCTGGGAGGTTGGTTCTATGTTTTTGCATTGTGTAACTGAGGAAAATGAGTTTGCTTAGAGTTAAACAGCTAGAAGCATCTGGGGCAGGGTTTCAATTCAGAATCTGTAATCTAATCAAGGGATACCCAATTCGCAAATAACCATAATTCAGTGTAAAATAATGTAGATATCATAAAGTTCCATCAATAGAATGTCAGGGCAATGAGAGATTATTTCTGCCTGGCATCATCAGGAGTATTCCATGAGTGAGGTTTTGTTTGATGGAGGCAGGATGGATATTATATGTACTTTACTCTTATAGTCATGTATTGTCTGTTTTTGTCCCCCTCAGTATCATCTTTACGCCCTATCTACATGAATGTCTCCTAAGGATCATGATCCCCTTTTCCCATCATAACATGTTGACACCCATTCCATAGACAAATATTTCTTAATGCTTTTTAGGTTATTACACCTGTGACCCTGCCAAGCCCTTGGAACACCTTAGGATAGATAAAGCTTCCTTCTCTCCCAGAATGAAGTCATCCTCCAGGTCAATCACTTGTTCATTCTCTCTGGCTCTCTGTTCCTGTCTTTGTCTCTTTATTTCTCTGTCTGTCTCTGAGACATAGTCATGTAAAGGGTCCTGTTCCCAGTCAAAAGCAAATAAGAAGAAAACTATTTCACTATTGGGATCTACCAACACATCCTACTTCCAAGTCCTGTCCCAAACTCTTTTTTGTTGATTTCATTCATATTGTGTATAAATCATCCCTGAACAGGATTTTTGAATCAAACAAGTGATTTAGCAGCCCCATGCACAGAGAATGAGCTGATAATAAGTAGAGGATAGAGATGTGACTGTGATTGGTCTGAATAACGTTAGAGGACATGGATTTTAAGGAAACTTGGTCCATAAAAACCTAAATTTGCCATTAATTTTTGCTTATAATAATAAAAATATTTTTAAATTCCAAAAGTATCCCCTTCCCCCCAAAATGGAGGAATCCAGAGTCTTTTTCCTTAAAAACCAGCTTACTTTGTATACCAAACCCAGGATCCATGTTAACATTTAAAAAAATATTTAATGTTGCATAACACTGTGGCAAAAAACCCTGGAGAGAGTCAGGGGCTCTGGCCTGAGATCTGGTTCTGCTGTTTTTCCCAGTAAGACCTTATTTAAATAACTTACATTCTCAGAATCTCAACAAATTCCATTTGTAAAATGAGAAGATTGGATTCAATGACCCCTGAGCTCCCTTCTGGCCCTAAATTCATCATCCTGGGGTCTTATTATTGAAAGTGATTTATTTTGGGGATATCTCTGTAGAGAGGTCCCTTTATTCCTAACTTCAGCAGTGAAGATGATACTGATGGTGTTGATGATTGATAAAGGAGACAAGGATCAGGTGAGATGAAGGATGTAACTGGGTTTTGTCAACTTGAAAGCACCATTTGAATGCCAGGTTACTCTAGGTGTATCTCTATGATGAAGAAGACAGCAATGACAATGATGATAACAGGCTTGTGACCTCATCCCCACCCCACTAGTCAGCTACAATTTTAGACACTCAATACAAAGTCCATGACTTGGAAACTTAGGGAAGTTTTAAGACTTCCTGGACTTCTCCTCCCCCATAATGACTAGCACAGTACAGAGGGTTCAATGGTTAGGTAATTCTTAAGTGCATTCTATCAGCTTGGAGGCAAGAGGATGGTTCCAGTGGTTTCTTTGGGTTCTTGTGATATCAGGAGTGAAGAAGGAGTTCCTCAGGTTCCTGTTTGGGGATAAGAAAGACAAGGGTCTTCATAGAAGCTTGGGGACCCAGAATGGAAGGGGCAGGGAAGGAGGTTCTGCCAACAGAAACACTTGTCAGTAATAAGAGAGATTGAGAAAAGTGGGTGGGGTGTAGTAGAAAGCTCCACATTATATAACGAGTACAGTTAGGAACAGTCTCTTTTCTCCCTCTGCTGGAGGCAGTGGGGTTGACCCCATCATATGTAGTAAGGGAGGCATTGTGGGTAGAGTGCTGAACTTGGACTCAAAAGACCTGAGGTAGCATCCTGTCTCACCCATTGAGTGAATTTGGGTAAATCATTGACTTTTCTCAGCCTCAGTTTCCTCATCTGTGAAACAAGGATAATGGTTCTTACCTCACAGAGATGCTGTAAGGATCATATGAGATCATGGGGGTAGAGTGCTTTCAACCTTAACTTACCACCAAAATGCTAGGATGATGATGATGATGTGAGATCAGCATGGAGGAGCCATGCAGCCTGTCTAGCTCCCTCTTTCTGTGCAAGGCTTTGTGGCTGGGAGAGGGCCTTTCCATCAGCATTCCCCAGTCAGCAGAGGGAAAGGTGGCCAGGCAGGCCATATTCCCCCAAACCTGAGGATTCAGGGGAGACACAGGAGGGAAAACTTTACAATCTTACCCCTAGAATTGCCCTCCAGCACACATGCTGAATGACTTGTGCATTACTGCAGTATCTGATAATCCCTACCGCTTTCATTGTCTGTTGGGGGAGCTCTCTACTTAGAGGTTGGAATCTTTGGACTTTTTCCTTGTGTCTGCCTGGAATCACTCTCCTACATCTACCAAATCTCCTCATCCCCCTTCTCTTGGTTTCCCTGGGGAATTTTGCTTCTTTATTGGTGGCCTTGCTCATTTCTCTAGAACTGGTCATCCCCCTGTTTATGGGGATGTCTTTCTGTTGATGGCTCCATTTCTTTCACCAAATTTTGGTTGGCACTCTTTTTAAATAGATTTAATTCTAGCTTTTAATTTAAACAAAAAACTTTCAAATAATTATCCTTTCCCTTAACATTCCTTGCATTGAAGAGAAAAGGAAAGAAAAAGAATGTTGATTATTTTTTCATTCATTATAGCATCTGAACAAATAGTAATAAAACTGAGTTAAAGAATTAATGTGTCATTCTAGGAGAGCAGTCTAAGTGGTATCCCATGGAGAAAAAGTGCTATAAGTGACAGGGTTGGACTTGGTGACTCTGAGACAACTTCTGGCACTCTCACTGCCTAAACAGCCCTTCACTGTCAATAACTGATGCTGTGAGAATGTGGCAAAGAACTAGGAAGCTGCCTCAGTGGCCAGGAATACAACTAAGATACCTTCATTTTCTACTGAAATATTTCTCTCCCCTCAGCATTGGCTTCATAGCATCATAGTATCACAGGATGTTAGAGTTCCAAAGGGCCCCAGTGACCATCCTGGTCAATTCATATAGAAAAGGAAATCCTACTGTAGCATTCCTGACTGGTGATCATCTAGTCACTCCTTACAATTCCACTTTTGGAGGATGTGACATTTTTAGTTTAAATCTGTATCTTTAGGTTCTGGATTTGTGATGTTTTGGATTCTGGAGACCGGGTATAAAATGTTTATTTTTGAACTGTGTCTGTTCAAGGGAAAGAATCTGGGATTCAAAGTTTTAAAATCAAATGTTAAAAAATTATTATTATTATTATTTACATGCAACTGGGAAATAAGATATATAGGCACTGGGATATAGAGATCCATCTTGTCCTACTGGAAAGTCAGAGTGGGGATGGGGGAGGATATAGGAGAGAGCAGATTGGGGGAGTGGGGTATACAGTGGGATTGCTGTTTTGGGGTGGTGGGTAGGGGACAGATGGGGAGAAACTTTGTAACTCAAAATCTTGTGGGAATGAATGATGTAAACTAAAAATAAAATTAATTTTAAAAAAGAGGTAGAAGTGGTAAAGGAAAAATTAAGAAAATAAATGATTGAAGCAATAAAATTATGAAAAGAGAATTAATGTCTAGGTAAAAAAGACACAAAGACACAAAAAAGTGACACCTTAAAAATAGAATTGGCCTAATGGTGGCAAAAAATTGCAATTTGAGAGATGCTCATTAATTGGCGAATTCTTTTTTTTTGCCTTTTTTTTTTTTGGAGGGCAATTGGGGTTAAGTAACTTGCCCAAGGTCACACAGCTAGGTTTTTGTTTGTGTGTGTGTTAAGTGTCTGAGGCCGGATCCGAACTCAGGTCCTTCTGACTCCAGGGCTGACCCTCTACTCACTGCGCCGCCTAGCCGCCCTCTAATTGGCGAATTCTTAAACAAGTTATTGTATATGATTATGCTAGAGTATTATTGTTCAATGAGAATTGACAAGGTAGGGAGTAGTTTCAGTAAAAAAAAATAGCAAGACAAATCAATTGATGGAAAGTGAAGTGAGATGGATCAGCAGATCATTGTGCACCACGACAACAATGTTTTAATGATGTTCAACTGTCAAAGATTTAGTTACTTTGATCAATATGATGATTCAAGACAATTCCAAAGGCATCATAATGAAATAAACTTCCAGAGAGAGAACTGATTAACTTTGAGTGTAAATTGAAGTACAATTTTCTCTTTCTTTCTTTCCTTTTTTCTTTCTTTCTATATGGTGAAAATGGAAATATATTCTGCATGATTTTACTTGTATAATTTTGTTTATTTTATCAGTGGATGGAGGAGGGTAGGAGAGAAGTAGAGAATTTACACTCAAAATTTTGAAAGAAAAGAATTTTTAAAATAAATAAGTAATATATTACCAAGAAAAAAAAAAAGATGAATTCAGGCCAAAATGGACACATGGTCAAAATCTAGATGGCATAGTGGATAGAACACTGGACCTTGAGCCAGGAAGACTTGAATTTAAATCTGGTCTCAGACATTTCTTAGCTGTGTGACCCTGGTCAAGCCATAAATCCTCTGTTTATCTCAGTTTCTTCATTTCTAAAATATGGAGCATGATAGCACTTGCCTCCAAAGGTTTGTGTAAAGATAAAATGAAATGCTATTTATAAAATGCTTTGCAAACCTTAAAGCACTATGTATAAATGTTAATTTATAAAAAATTGACTTATCTTTTAACTTTGGTACATTTTGCTTGACTTTAACTTAATATTCAAATGAATTTCAATTTTTATATGTAATGACTGTAGTAATCAGTTTATTACAGATTAATCATTTTTGAATGTACAAGCTCATGTGGAAAAATTGTGTCTTTAAATATACACAAGCATTTCTGTCAAATGAATTTTTACCCTTACATCAGTAGACCTAAGCAATTAAAAAACATAATAAAAATTAAGTGCTATGTATTAACTGAGAAACCACATACAAACCAAAAAGTATTGGGGGGAAGAGGGGGAGAAAGAGAAGAGCTAGACAAAAATCTATCACTTTATGTACTAATAGCTCCAATTCATTTAAATGCTGACCAGTTAAACTTAGACCTTAAAATACAGGATGTGGGTGTGGTTTAATCTTGTTGGTCCAAACATTTACCTAAGATATAGATCTTTCAGAATAAAATGACACAAAAACAACTGGGTGTTTTTCACCTTGCTTTTCATAGCTGTTATGAGTTTACAAGGATTCTGCTTTTTAAAAAAAATTCTCCCACAAGTCAGTGTAATTGTCCTCCCCTACCCCAAACCATATAATACCCACCCCTGCCCTTGCATTGTTTTTTTTTTTTTTTTTTTTTAGGAGGGGGTAAGGCAAGGCAATTGAAGTTAAGTGACTTGCCCAAAGTCACATGGCAAGTAAGTGTGTCAAGTGTGTGAGCCCGGATTTGAACTCAGGTCCTCCTGATTCCAGGTCAGTACTCTATTCACTGCACCATCTAGTTTGCCCCTACATTGTTTATCCAATTAAGTCAATAAAGAAAGCTTTTAGTCTCATAACTAGGTTATGGCTAAAGACCTGGCTTTACACACACACACACACACACACACACACACACACACACACACACACACACAACTTCTTTGCTAGGAGGTGATGTTGGTATCAGAAATACAGTATTTCTATTTTGTTTTTCCCAGTATATACAACATGCAGCACTGCTATATTAGGTAAATGTGTGCACAGGGGAAGATGAGGCATGGGCTCATAGAAAGCAGTCCTGCCCCATCCCCTCCCTGTCCCCTACCCACTGAGCAATCCTTTATAAGAAGGAACAAAAAAGAGAGAGAAGAAGCTTTACAAAATCAACCACCAGGCCAACCAAGTCTGATAGTATGTGCCCTATTCCATACCCAAAGGCCTCCATATGTGCAAGGAGGAGAAAAAAGGTGTATTTTCTCATTTCTTTGTTGCCAAACTCAATCATTAAATGAATTAATTTATAGTATTGTTACTGCAACTAAAATATAACTTAGAGCTAGGGCCCCTGGGATAAGGAGATTTGAGGAAAAGAGGGAAGGTCAACAGAGGTCCAGAGAGTGTGTGACAATAGAAGACAGGACCTGGGGATTGAACTTGGTTTCTAGAATTGGGGTCATCCCATTAAGAAGAAGAGAGGCCCCAGAAGGGCCAGGGCAGACCTCAGAAACACTACCACTTTTCTGAGATTTGGGGACTATAACCAATGAAAGAGGGAAACCCAGTGCCAGAGGGGGCTTTTGTAGAGACTGGGAATGGAGACAGTCTTGGATATTCCTATGTTCTGGATGAATGTAGAGAGAGAAAAGGTAAGAAAGGACAGATCATGTTTCCTTTAGGCACCCCAACCTTGAATAATCCAACAGAAATGGCTGGATCCTCTGAAGGCCTCCCACCAGGCTCTGTCCCTTGGAACTCTGTTCCACACCAGGGAGTTGCTCCCATACTAGACTAGCTTCTGTCCTCTTTACCTGGGCTTGAGCCTTTGCCTTTCCCCTGTGACTCAGAGTCAGAGGCACCTGTGTTCTCTGTCCCGAGGCTTCAATCTTGGGCACTTTGTGCCCTTTAGGGAAGGGTGGCTCCCACAACTAACTGATTCCTACACAGACACTCTATGTATCCCCTTAGGTCTGAATGGAGAGAAACTTACCTACCCTTCCAGTCCTACCACCAATAATCACTACCTGGGCAGTCCCTGAAGGCATTACACAGGGAAGTGTGTGGGTCCCTTAACAAGAAGAGAGCCTTGAAGGAAGTCACAGAGAGAGAAGAACAGAGAATAAGACACAGCTGTGGCAAAAAAACAAAACAAAACAACTTTATTATTGAATCAGGATAAATGAGGAAGAGGAGTTGAATTATGGGCGGGGTTGAAATAAAATGGAGTGATAGGTCTTAATTCTCTCCGTCCTCTAAGAAGCTGAACAGTTTAAATCCAGGGGAAGAGGCTGAGTGAGGAGAAAAAGTAGCAGAACCAGTAACCCCTCCTGCATTTCTTAGGGAAGAGAACCAGATCAGCAGCAGCCCCCTGAGCTCCCACAGCAGCCCCCAGACTGCTGGCTGCGCCCACTGCCACTGTCACAGCAGTCAGACCTCTGGTGCCTGCGTCTGTGGGATCTTCTGTGATGGGAAAAGAGGCAGCAGCCACTCCCAGAGCCAGAGCTGCAGCATCCCCCAGAGCTGGACCCACAGCATCCCCCAGAGCTAGAACCACAGCAGGAGGAGACTGGAGGAGGACAAGGAGCCTGGGGAGGGCACTTGGGAGGGCACTTAGGAGGGCACTTGGGGGTCTGACACTTGGGGGGACACTTAGGGGGGCACTTAGGGGCCTGACACTGCTGCTGGCTTTGCTGGCAAGACATCTCGGTGGGAGTTCAGTAAACCTGAAACAGAATAATTATATTTAAATATATGAAACTTTTATTCACTTGTAAGCAATCTACCCCGTATTGGTAAATTTTACCTAGAACACATTAGTATACAGAAAAAAAGACAATTTCAGCTAAATAGTGGTTGGTTGGAATTTGTGAATCTTATACATATACATACATATATATATACATATATATATACACGTTCCAGGGGAAAATATGTCTCTAGAGATTCACAGCAGAATTCATTATCTTCCCCTCAAACGCCCACTTTTCCTGAACTTCTCTATTACTATTGAGGGCACCACCATCCTCCGAGTTCCCCAAGCTCACAACCTCACCTAATCATTGTCCTTCTGGACTACTGTAATACCTTGGGTGTCTGCCCGGCCCAGTTCTCTGGCATTTCAGTCCACCCTTCATTCACCCTCCATGATGACTTCCTAAAGTGCAGTTCTGACTACATAAACCCTCATCCCATTTGATAAGTCCGGCAGTTCCCAGTTATATCTAGGACCAAGTAGAAAGTCTCCTGTTGGGTTTATAAAGCCATTCACAACATAGTTCCTTCCTACCCTTTACTGAACTCCACACACTCTATGATCTGGCCTCACAAATAACATGCCACCTCCTGACTGTGTCTTTTGCCTGGCTGTCCCTCATGTATATAATGTTCTCCTTCCTCAGCTCTCCCTGGTCCCTCTAGCACTGAGCTCCCATATTCTGCAAGAAGCCTTTCCCAGCCCTGCCCCAGATACGAGTGCATCACATTTGAAGATTATCTCCCATTTACACTGTATAGATCTTATATGAATGTAGTTGTCTACCTCTTGTCATTCCCATTGGAATGTAAGCTCCTGGAAGGGAGGGGCTCTTTATCCCCCTTTTTGGGGACCCTAGCACTGGCACAGTACATGCTTAATAAATGCCTGTTGTCTAAACGACAGTTGCTACATCCTTTGGGTTTTAGTTCCTGACAATTTCAAGGATCTCAGACAATTGCTGCCCTTTCCTCTAGATTAGACCCTTGCCTAGTCATCTCCTAGGCAGATCCATGCTGGTGCTCCACCAGCAAATAAAAAAAAAAGATCCACAAATCCAAAGCACAAGCTTCTATTCTTCACAAACTGCTGTGCTTCTATTTCCTCCTTCCCAGACCCTCTATGCTTCTCCCTTCATCTCCACTGCTACCTGTCTTCTCACTCCTCCCTCCCCCTGCTTTGTGCTCTCTCCTTCCCAGACCCTCTATGCTTCTCCCTTCATCTCCAGTGCTACCTGTCTTCTCACTCCTCCCTCCCCCTGCTTTGTGCTCTCTCCTTCCCTCTCCTCAAATACCCTCCAAGTCCTCCCCAGGCTATCAAGCAGACACTCACCCTGATCACAGACACGGACAGGAACTCTCTGCCGAAGAACCAGAGTGGATAAGGAGCCAGGGGCAGGGTCACCTTTTATAGACCATCCCAGGCTGAGTTGTCATGTCCAACTTTCCAGGAGGAAGAGTATCTGTCCCAACCCACGGCATGTGTCAGACAATTCCTGACATTCTACAGCCTCTCATACATGGACATGAGCTAATATAAGGATCACTCTTATCTATTATTACAGTTGAGGAAACAGGTATTGTACAAGATCACAGGAATAATTAGGGAAGACCAAAGAACCCCTATCCTCAGAAATGAAGTCCCGCACCCTTTTCACTATACCTAACCATGGCAACATTAAGACTGTCCCTCTGGGTAGGTGGGTGGGGTCTAGATTGTACTTTCAGAAAACCCCTTTTTAAAGTTTGGGAGTCCTCCAATCACATCTGAGGAAAATACCATGAAGTTCAGTCCCTGGGCAAAGGTTCTATGGGTTTTGGTCACTGTTCCCTTCACTCCTGGAAATGTCCAAGTGCCCCCATGATTCCCTCCATCCTTCCCCCTGACCCCACCCAACGTAGAACCCAGTGCAATACAGGGAAGGGAGAATTTAAGGGAGTCAAAGGGCTTAAATTGAAATCTTAGTTATGTTACTTATGACTCTTATGACCTTGGGAAATCCACTGAAACCATCTGAGTTTTAGTTTCTTCATTTCCAAAATGATATCATTTGGGTACATGGCCACTAAGGTATCTTTCTATCGCCATCTATAATCTCAGTATTATCCCCTGCAACATTGTAAGCCTGTTCTCAGTCTTGATTTGTTTCTTCTCCAAGACTTTTTTTTGTGAGTAATTCACCTATCACCTCCATTCACCCACTCAAGCTTCAGCATAGAACATTTTCCTCAGGTTTTCACTTCCTCAAATCACTGAATGGATAAACCAGATCTAAGGTTCCCACTCCTCTCTTATTTTTCAGGGGGAAAATAAAAGGGAGCAAGTAACCATGTAGTCATTCTTTTATTCATTCATTGCTTCAGCAAATACTTGAGGACCTATTCTGTTTAAGGTTCTTTGGTCAGGGTTGCTAATGACAAAAGGAATGACTAAATTATAGTTCCTGCCTTCAAGGAGTCTATAACTTAGTAGGGGGATAATGAATTCACAAATATCTATAATGGAATATAGGTGTCATAAGAAGGTTCTTAACCAAATACTTTAGGAGGTCAAAAAAGAGAGAGATCATTTGTAGCTTCGGTTACCAGGAGCATCTGTTTTGGTGAAGTGGGAAAATCATCAGATCTGGGGTCAGAGGATCTGGGTACACATCTTGGCTCTGCTACTACCTTGGATAAACTCTTTATATATCGGTTTCCACACTTATAAAATGAACAGATTGATTTAGATGACTTGTAAAGACCCTCCCTTCTAAAATTGTGATATTTGGATCTATAGCATTATATACAGTGAGGTAAACCTATTTTTCATTTGGTATGACTTAACTAATCCCTATTAACAATAGTGACAATGATGGCAATGATGGTAGTGGTAATGATGGTGGTAAGGTCAATGATGGTAGCAGGGTAAGAATAATTAAGATCGTGGTGGTAGTCGTTCCAGTGGTATGGACTATGACAGTGGTGTGGTAGTGGTGATATTGATGATGATGGTGATGGTAAGGGCAATACTAATCTAATGACATAATACATTCAAAGTGCTTTGTAAACCTTCATGTGCTAAGTGAAAGTCACCTTACTATATATATCATGCTATGATGAAGCAGGCAGCAATGCTGATGATGAGAGTAGGAAAGGATCCAGTATTGCTTGTCACCTAGTCCCCACCCCACCAGTCATCTACTGCTTTAGTTGCTCAATAGATAATCCTGGACTCTGAACCTCAGGCAAGATTTGAGGCTTCCCATTGAGGCTAAGGTGGGTAGGCAGGCTAGTGGTCAGTGGGCTCAGTCACGACTGTTGCATCCTGTGTGGCCAGAGAGTAGCAGCAACCACACTGGCACACCCAGGATGGCTGCTAGCACAGGTTCTTAATGTGCTGTACTAGAAAAGATAGCTGTTCAAGGGGTCAACAATCTTTTTAAATTATTGATGCCTGTATCAAAATGGGCACAGGTCTAACTTGAGAAGTGTGGAATGATGGACACTAGCCAGGCGGGATCTGTCATAGCAGTTCCAATTTATTTATTTATCAGAGGGCAGGGTTTATATAATGAATGTAAAGCAATTATCTCTTAGGTTCCCATGAGAAAATGTTTAATGTCCTTGTTCATTTACTCACATCTGTATGTTTTAATGTTCTTGTTCCCTTGCATGCATATATGTCTGGGTCGCTGCTTGGTTATCACGTCCTAAACTCCTGCAAGTCAGGAAGAGATGGTGAGCCAATCTTAAGACATAATATAGCCTTCACAGGGAGCTGGCTTGGGAGAAATCCTGGACCAGAGTCTTCCCATGTATGGATGGGTCAGAGACTGGCCCTTGACAAATTACATTCACTAGTTCAGGGGAAAAGTCAGCACCATGAACTTCAGAGAAAATATAGAGAAATACAGAGAAAATACAAACAAAGAAATAAAGACCAATAGACGGGGCTCTGATTGCCTGAATCAACTATATACACTTTACATACATCCCTGGATAGAGAGACCTCTTACATCTGAGCAACTGGTGAGCTCTGAACATATGGTCACTCAGAATCTCAACCAGGGAATCGCAAAATCCTTCTCATAAATGAACCCCTATAGAGAAATACCAACTCAGAGTTTATATACATTTCTCTGAGCCAGAAGGCTTCACAACCCTCATGACTTTGTCTAATTAGAAATTAGCAAAAGGTGTGAAAGCCTTCTTACAAACAAGCCTCCCTTAAGCAAGCTTCCCTTAATGGGCTCCACATGAGGCATATTAATGGGGCAGGGGAATCTTAAATCCCATTACCATTACAGAAAGGCAAGATAATTGCTGAGATATTTTTTCTAGGTCCCTTTGATACTATTGGAGGGGAATTCCTCATGTTCTCCTCTGGGGTTATGAGGAACAGTGGGTTAAAATAGTGAATGAGACCCTGGCTGGATGTGGGGGGGGGGGGTGTCTGTCAATGGTAACAATGAAAGTTAATAATAAGAGGACTTAAGAAAACCAAGGTGAGGTCTGTTGAAAGTTGTGTGATTATCATATGGGCATATATGAATGTCCCCATTTAAATTCATTCTTTCTTCTCTTAGATAGAACGACTGGGGTCAAACCCATCATATGTGGAACTGGTAAGAAGGAGCCAGGCTCAGCTGGTCACTTCTCCTTTAGTGTCTGTGTATTTGTTCTGTGTACTTTAAAAGCATGGGAGCCACAGAATTTTAACCAGATTTTGGAAAGTCACATGAATGTGAACCTTATGGTCTCTACCATGAATAGATCCCCTTTGGAAACACACACACACACACACACACACACACACACACACACACACACACACATACACACATATGCACAAAAGCATATAATTTTAATGATCCAACATATCAAGTAATTACTCATAAACCCTACTTTGTTCCTTGTCTATGGAGATAACAGCTCATTTGGAACATTTGGACTACTTTTCTCTTTCTTCCCTCTGGTCTCATTGCCTCCCTCCATCTAAGTAAACTGCCTATCTTGGGCTTGCTGGTTGTTGGGTTTCTTTAGTATTGCTGTTTTGTTCACTTTCTATCTGCCTAGCCTTCTGATTCTGGTTTGGGCCATTTACTGGTTGTTTACTTCAGGGAATTTCACTTATTACTCATTGGCTATAAAAATGGTTTTAAAACAACAACAGTAATAATAATAACAACAGTAATAATAATAATGGCTTAAGAAATTTGTTGGCATTTTGAAATGAAAAATGAATGGGAAGAACACAGCTAATATCCCTTGCATCTAAACAAACTGTATCATTCTTAGTTATAAAAATGACCATCACAGATTTGGAAAATAACTTCAAAAAATTAATACAATATTAAGAAAACACAGGACACATTACTCTAAGGAAGCTTAAGGAACATTAGTAATTCCACACCAAAAGGAGAAAGAAGATACAGATGTTTTTAGAGCATCTGATAATCATTTAAAAATACCTACAGATATATTCTTGGAAATAAGAAATCATGAGCAAAGGCTACTATATATACACACATACATATATACATATATGTGTGCATTTATATGTACACATGTATGTATATAAATATATAGTGTATGTATGCATATATTTACATATATACATATATATTGAAATATATGTATATGTGTATATATATGTATATATTCAATTTAAGTGAAAGTGGCTTGCCCTTATGAAAAAAATTGAGATTACAGAGCAGAAGCAAAAGACCCTGTGTGGGCTACATGTGGATGGATTTATCTAACAAGTGTGCTGACCAAAAAAAAAAAAAAAACACTGAAAAAATGTCTGGATCGAATGGCTTTGTTTGAGGAGATAGAGGGATTTATGATAATTCAAGACCAGGACACTGCTACCAGAAATTACAGATGGACTATCCTACCCTGAACTTAATCTTCAAAGCAGATTCTGCAAAGAAATGGTGGAGATTGTGAAACAACAGTACACTACACTACACCTCTCAAATGGTTAGTAAGACATGACTGGGTGGATAGAAGTATCTATAAGAAGTGCACTATCATGGAATGACAGGTGACAAATCCTCATACTCTAAATAAAGACTTAAAAATACCCTGGATAATTCAACCAACAGACTACACTGGAATTGGGCTGAACCATTACCTGAAATTATCTGTAAATAACATTGATTAATAAGAAGCAAAGAAGAGAAGTAGAGGAAAAATTGGGAAGAGAAATGAGAACGATGAAAGAAAATCATGAAATGAGAGTCAACAGCCTAACTGGGGAAAATAACGCCTTAAAAATAGACTAACTCAAATGGCAAAAGAGGCTCAAAAAAGCAATGAGGAGAATTCCTTAAAAAGCTGAATTTGCCAGATAGAAAAAGAATCTCAAAAGCTCACTGAGGAAAATCATTTCTTCAGAATTAGACTGGAGCAAATGGAAGCTAGTGACTTTATGAAAAATCAAGATGCCCTGGGGGCAAAGCCAGACTGTACTCCCAACTACTGGATCCCAAAGTCCATACTGCACTGACCTCTTACTTTGTCCTTATCATCTATGTGTTGATAATTCTGGAAACTGCCACAGCTGCTGGTGTTCTGGAGTCCCTCCAGCCAGTGGTTGCTCAAGCCTACCCTGGGGCTAAAACCTCCAGCTCAAGTGGGGCTGGGCTCAGCTCCCAGAGTGCTGTGCTGGCTGCTCCCTGGCAGGCTGCCTGGCTGTCCTCTGTGGGAGGTTAGCTTCTCTGTGTCATTTTGTGGGTTCTGCAGCCCCAAAGTTTGTTCAGAGTCTCCTTTTACATGAATTGGGGGAGGTGGAAGACAGAGCCCCACGGAAGTCCTGTTTCTACTCTGCCATTTTGACTCCACCCCTTGATTTTTTTTCTTTTAAAATTTTTTTTGTAAATTTTTTTTATTAGGAATAGCTTTCTATGAATAAATTCTTTATTAGGAATAGATTGCTCCAAAAAGGAAGATGGATACCAGAGGAAATCTACATAGTATAAAAAGAACATAGATCAATAAAGTCTATCTTTAAACAAATAGATATAAATAGCTGTCATCATATGAAATAGTCATAATCTACCATCTACAGAAGATGAAAAACTTTCAGAATATAGAAAACTAGCAGAGGAAATCAGAACAAGATGAAGTATGTATCATTCCTGTTATCTAGTCTTCTACTGGAATCATGCCAAGGATGCTTTCAGTGAGTCATAAGGGGATAAATTTATATCAGAAGACTTCTATTCAACTATGAAATCAGTTATTTTATCTATCCAGATTCTTATTGGTAAGTTTTTACCTTATCTTGTCCAGTTTTAGGCCCACCATATTATTTCTTGTACCTTTCTAATTCATGCTACTTATATTCCAAACTCTTCCTCATCCTCTTGGCATGAGAACTCTTATATGAATTGTCTTCTGCTAAAATGTAAGCTCCCTGAGGGCAGAGACTATTTCTCTTGCTATCACATAGAAAGAAATAAGTGCTTTTTTTCATTAATTTATTCAACTGTCAGTAGTTTATAGAACTTTAAATATAAAAGAATAATAACAGGATAGTGATTTTTCCTTACCAAACTATGCCATATTTAATGGGGGTCTGGCACATGTGCAGTACCCCTCACCTTCTCTGGTCCATTTACCTTATCCACATAGAAGATATTAGGCAAATTTCTTCTAGGATAATTATGATAACATGTAAGGAAACTTCTTAGATTATGGAGCACATCTGGGCATTCTGCAACTCATTCCAATTGGCTTAGTAGGTGTGTGTGTGTAGCTTTTTTCCATTGTTTGCATAAATAGAGCTATCAGCATCTTCAAAAAGGTTTGAATCAGCTCTGGCCACCAATTTGCTTCATTCCTTTTTGGGGGAACTCAGTGACTTTTTCTCATGAAGTCCAGTGAGAGACAATGTAGTAAGGGAAATATCCTTAAAACAACCCCTTTTGAAGCCACATGGCTCCTGAAAAATGTCTTAGTGGCCTTTTACTTCATTCCATTTTAGCTGCAAAGAGTGGAATCTCTGACCATGGGAGAGGAAGCCATAGGAATACTGGGATTTGGTATTTTTGTGGGATTTTACAAGGACTGCATAAGTACACCAAAGAACAAGGAGAAGTCTTCTAGGGTAAACTTTGGGACCGCCATCAAATGAAAGGGCTTGTTTAGCAGTCATGCCAAATCTGTTCATCAAATTGGTGGGACCAAGGCTATATGAGAACTGGACTAAATTTTGAGCCTATTCTTCCCCAAAACCAAGGCAATATAGGGAAGAAATATACCTTTGAAGTACTGGGGGAGGGGGAGGATGTTTGTATATTTATTCTTGAAAGATCTTTGAAGTAAATAACACTTTGTAAAAGCATCCCAATGTTATGATTAAATGGAATTGGTATACTAGTCACTAGTCCTTAATAAATGGGAGAAACACATTTGTTAGGGACCAGTTGGGGCTTGAGCCAATGGCAGAGAAAAGAGACTCCAAACCCTCAGGATACCCTGGGACCCAGAGCAGGGGCAATGCCTACCTGGTTCTGAAAGAGTAACACCAGAGTTTACACATTACAGACAATCTTTATGTAATCTTTAATGAGTGTAGGTATTTATATAGTGCTTTAAGATGTGCAAAGTGCCTTATAAATATTATCCCATTTTATCCTCATACCAATCCTTGGAGGCAGCTGCTATTAATAATATTATTTTACAGATGAAGAAAACTGATGTAGATAGAAGTTAAGTGACTTGTCTAGGGTCACACAACTATTAAGAGCCTGAGACTATTTGAATTCAGGCTTTCCTTTCTCTTGGTTCAACACTCTACTGTACCACTAAGTTGCCTGAAGAAAATTAAGTATAAAGAATAATATCAAGACAGAAACTTTTCTTAGGACTGTTTCTGAAGTTTTTAAGAAGGAAGTACATTGTATAATATATTTTGTAATGTGTATTATGAAATATAAATAAATAAAATAAATATGTCCAAATCTGGATTCATTATTCCCTCTAAACCAGCCATCCTTCCAAACTTCCCTATTATTATAGAGGGCACCAATATTCTCCCAGTCCTCCAGATTTGTAACTTGTGTCATCTTCAAATGCTCACTATTTCTCACCTGCCATATCATATCTGTTACTAAGGCATGATGCTCTCACCTTTAAAACATCTCTTGAATATGTCCCCTTTTCTCTTCTGACTCTGCCACCACCCTGTGCTCATACAAGGTCTCATCACTTCATGCTAAGACTATTGCAATAACCTGCAGGTGAGTCTGTCTGCCTCAAGTCTCTCGCCACTCCAATCCACCCTCCACTCAGTAACCAGTGATTTTCCTAAAGTATGCATCTGATTGGATCACTCCCCATATCTGTTCTACTCAGTAAGCTCCAGGGGTCCCCTATTCATATACAGGTTCATATACAAAATTTTCTGGTTTTTGTTCAAAGTCTTTCATAAACCAGTACCCCTTGCTTCACCTTTCCAGTCTTTTGTCACTTTACTCCCCAACACATATTCCTCTGTCCATTGACTGGAGTCTTTGCCATTTCTCAAACAAGACACTTCACTTCTCCATTCTGTCTTTTGTGCCTAAAGCTCTCCCTCCCCATCTCTGCCAGCTGGCTTCTCTGACTTCCTTCAAATCCTGACTAATATCAAATCTACAGAAAGCCTTTCCCAACCCCTCTTGATTCTAGCGCCTTCCTTCTGTTAATTGTGTCCTACTTATCCTGCATAGAGCTTTTTTTTACATATTGGTTTGCATGTTGTCTCCCCAGTTAGATCACAAACTCCTTGATGGCAGAGACTATCTTTTTTTCGTATCCCCGATGGTTAGCACAGTGCCTGAAACATGGGAGGCACTTAATACTTTATTGACTGACTTTTCTCATCCTGACCTTGAGCCTCCAAGGTCAGTCTTTGCTTAATATTGTGCTTGATCTTCCCCTTTAAGATTAATTTCCATCTATTCCGTATGTATCTAGAATATGCCTATTCTTCTGTATGTTGTCTCTCTTATTAAACTATAAGCTCCCTGAGGGCAGGGGCCCTTTGTGTCTTTCTTTGTACTTCAGAGCTTAGCACATTTCCTGGAATATAGTATGCACTTAGTAAATGCTTGTGTGTAGACTGACTGATATTAAATTTTCCCAACGGGCCATTCACAAAGCCAACTCTGTAAGTCTCTGGCTCCTTTGCTCTAGTCTCAAGTCTTGGGGCCTTTTCTCTCTCCAAGGAAGTCTGGTTGTCATAATTCACAATTTCCAGTTTAGCTTACTGCACATAGAACCTTGCTTTCTACTTTGGTCCGAATGGAGAGAACCTCCTTACCCAAGCTTCTCAGTTCAGTCATTAACAATACTGCCCATGAAGTTCTAGAAGACATTGGTGAGGAAATTTGTCCTGTCATTGACAAGAAAAAAGCTTTTGGCCACAAAGAGAGACTAATGATTAGGAAGCATAATAACCAAATAGAACTTTATTGTTGACTAAGACAAATAAGGCAGAGGAGGTTAGGTTCAACTTTGAAATCAAATAAAATGAAACGAGAATTCTGGCCTCTAATTCCCAAAGGCCATTTCAGTAGCTCAAGCCCAGTGAGAGACAAGAATCTAAGGAGTGATCTAAGGAGGAAGGGGAGCAAGGTCAGTAACTTCTTTTGATTCATCCAATTCTTCTCCTCTTGGCTAAGGGCACTAGATCAGCAACAGCCCCCAGATTGCTGGCTTCGCCCACTGCCACTGTCACAGCAGTCAAACCTCTGGTGCCTGTGTCTGTGGGATCTTCTGTGATGGGAAAAGAGGCAGCAGCCACCCCCAGAGCCAGAGCTGCAGCATCCGCTGGAGCTAGAACCACAGCAGGAAGAGACTGGAGGAGGGCAGCGAGCCTGGGAAGGGCACTTGGGTAGGCATTTAGGTATCTGACACTTAGGAGGGCATTTATGTGTCTGGCATTTGGAAGGTGGCTGGCACTGCTGCTGATTTTGCTGGCAGGCCATCTCTGGGGAAGTTCAATTAATCCTGAAAGGTAATAGAGATGCTTATCAGATGAATGAAACCCAGGTTAAGAAGCTTGTTTTACTTGGAGGGAGTCCTTACTCTGATAATGAACTACATTAGTCTCCAGAAAGAAAATAAAAGAAGATAAAACAAAACAAAACAAAAAAAACCTCAGGATAGTTCTTCTGCCAGCTAGCTACATTTAATTTGGAACTTTTGGAATAGAAAATGACTTTATTAAACCGAGTCATGGGATTATCAATACATTGTCATTATATATCAAATCGAAGGCAATTCAGAACTAATTAAATTATATAGAACCTCCCGGTAAGTTGAAGGATGTTTCTTCAGGCTCCCCAGAATGCTTGGGCACATCAATTCAGGAGACAGTTTCTAGGAATCCCACACACTGCTATTTCTTTCCCTTCTAGATTCTAGGCCCTCGTTTAGTTATGTTCTGGGGAAATTGACAGGGTCTCCAACTGCTTAGAACAATTCCAAAGTACATACTTCTATTCTTCTTGTTTATCTTCTCACTTTATTGTTGCAGTCTTCTAGACCCTCCTTTCTTCATCCCTTCTGTTATCTCCCTTCCTACCCCTCTCTCCCCCTGTTTTGTGCTCTCTCCTTCTTTCTCCTCCAATACCCTACTCCAACTCTCCTGCCTTGGCTCTTTTATACGGACACTCACCCTGATCCCAGATACAAACAGGAACTCTCTGTTGAAGAGCCAGGGTGGATGAAGAGCCAGAGGCAGGGGCATCTTTTATAAGGTGTCCCAGGCTGAGTTGTTGGCATGAGACCCAGCTCTCTAGGAGGAAGAGTGGTTTTCCCAACCCATGGCATGTGCCAGACAATTCCTGACATTCTCCAGCCCTATGCATTTCCTTATTGACATAAGGAAATATATGCATCATTGATTTGGAAAAGACCTCAAAATAGAATTTATTCCAGTCTTCCTTCATAAAAAGAATTGTTAAATATAAATCAATTAAATAATTATCCAGGGACACACAGTTAAATAGAGAAGCAATCTACGAAGCCAAATTCCCCAACACCAAATCCAGTAATCCTTCAATAACATCAGGCCGTGGGATCTCTGAGTCTTCCGGGAATCGGTATTCCAGTCTGAGTTAAATAAACATGTGCTTTGATGCTACTTTTGAAGAGCCATGTCAAGAGTCTGACAAAGACTCAGTGAGTATTAGATAGTGATTCTACAGAGGGTCAAAGGGCCTAAAAAGCTAGATATTGCATTCCCAGTGTACAATGACAGGGTGGACACTTGTGGAGTGAATGGGGCTCTATTCAAGGGTGCCAACACTAGGGGGCGGGCTTGTTCTGCTAATGACCGTTGTTTGGCTGCTTCACATCACAGTCCTCCCCCAGCCTGCACTCCTATGTGACCTAACCTGCCCAGCTTCCAATGCCAGGGTGTCCCTCTCCTGACCTCATTTGTCTCCATTCTCAAAAGGCAAGTTTCAGACTCACAGGAGCATCTCTCAGCTCCACCCTTAGCTGCTAATCCCACAACCAGTTCTCCAACCTTACCTTACCCCCGATGAAATGGTTCTTAAGTATATCTCTGTATAGATATGTTATGAATTAGGAAATTTTCCTAAATGAATTAGGAAAATTAGGGAAATTTAGATCTCTGTGCTGAAAACATTTAATTAAGCGACCCCCTCCTTCATGGCCTTTCACACTAATATATTATTTGAAGCACATCTGACATCAGTGGATAAAACTTTGACCTTGAATCTAGGAGGACTTGAGTTCAAATCCAGCTTCAGATACCTACTAGCTGTTTAAGTGACTTGACCCTGTTTGCCTCAGTTTCCTCCTCTGTAAAATGAGCTAGAAAAGGAAATAGTAAACTGCTTTAGTACCTCTGCCAAGAAAACCCCAAATGGGGTCATGAAGGGTTGGACACGAATGAAATGACTCCACAACAATGTTCAAAAGGTCCACAGTTTGAATGAACGTGTCCAAATGACTAAAAATGAATTGACTAGCCACCTTTTTGACTACAGCTTTCCTAAAATTAAGTTCATTTTCAATATAATCCACAAGGGGACCTTCTTTCCTAGAACGACTTTGAGCTCCAGTCTTGTAACTTCTGTCAATTGGATTATTCCATTTATTATAGAATTATATTATCATAGGTCTAGCACTCAAAAAGACCTTGAACTCATTTCATCCAAACTATTGTTTTTACAACTGAAACTAATCTTGTGTTCTAGGTCCCATAACCAGTAAGCATCAGAAGCAGGATTGCTCTCAATCATGTCCAATTCAATAAACCCTGAACTGAACTCATCATTTAGTTTAAAAACATCTTCTCTTTCCAGCTCCCTTGTCCCTGTGAATGACAGTAGCTTGCATCCAAACTTAAAATCTTGGATACATATTTTATTTCATTCTCTTCTTTTATGGACAGCTAGGTGGGGCAGTGAATAGAGTGCTGGGCCTGAAGTCAGGAAGACTCATCTTTGTGAGCCCAAATCTGGCCTCAGACACTTACTGGCTGTGTGACCCTGGGCAAGCTCAACCCTCTTTGCCTCAGTTTCCTCCTCTGTAAAATGAGCTGGAGAAGGAATGGCAAACCATCCCAGCATCTTTGCCAAGAAACCCCGACCAGGATCAAGAAGAGTTGCACCAGACCAAACAAGAAGAACTCTTTTCTTCAACCATCCTATTGCTGTCTGGGAGCTACTAAGGCTAGGAGATTCACCCTTTGAAACCTGTTGTGTCTACTCCTTCTTTCCTTCTTGATTCTCACTATGAAGATGTAGTTAAGACCCTCCATCCCTGAGGATGTTGTTCCAGAGAGGACCACACAATGTCCTAGGGTGTATAGGAATCTCTGAGTTTATTTGTGAGGGGAATTTTGTATTTTAAAGTAGAGGAATGCCTGGAATTTTCTGAAAGTTCCATCCAGATCATCCCCTCAGCCCCCTTATGTGGAATAAATAACTTCAGAGGTTCCATGTTCTTCCTGGATGGGAGGGACAAGAAGGCTTGGCAATACCAAAGATTGTCTGACCTAAGTATGGTCTGAATTGCTAAATATTCTCGTCCTCCTAGGAAGCTGTATCTCATTCCATAAGCCCCACTTAGGGGAACACCCATAAAAGGTATCCCCACCATTAATTTATCACTCATTCTAACTCACAGAACCAGAAACTCTCAGAATTCTTAGGGCCCCAAAGGTAAAATATAAACTCCTTCAGGGAAGGGATTGGTTCATGTTTGTTTCACTTCCTCAATCAATCAGTAAGAATTTATTAATTATTTATATGTGTCAGGCACCATATGAAGAACTGGGGATATAAAGAAAGGCAAAAATTCTTAATAGAACAATGCCTGGCATGCCAACCAATGCCTTAAAATTATTATTGTTTGAGAGAGACAGCATGGATAGCCGATGGAGTGCAGGTCAGGAAGTCCTGGGTTCAATTCCAACACCCCTGAGACATATTGGTTTTCTGCCGGTTTCATTCATAGGGAAAAAATGTTGTTACAATTCTGTTCCTCCAGTAGTTTACCCAGAATTCTGCATGGAGATAGAATATCAACAACCAAGATAACATTTAAAAAAATATAAAGGGGCAGCTAGGTAGTGTAGTGAATAGAGTACCACCCCTGGAGTCGGGAGGACCTGAGTTCAAATCTGACCTCACACACTTGACACAATTATTAGCCATGTGACTTTGGGCAAGTCACTTAACCTCAATTGCCCTCCAAAAAAATAAAAAGCAAAGCAAAAGGATATTATAAAGTAAGTGATTTTTGGTAAAATAAGCCTTATTTTCTGACATTTTCCCACACATGATGTGAAAGCAAAAGGGAGTTACAGATAGGTGGCACAGTGGATAAAAGTCTGGGCTTGGAATTTGGAAGGCCTGAGTTCGAGCCAAATGAAAGGATGATTCATACCATCTCCAACTCCTTAGTGGAGTTAGTTTCTTTGGATACCCAAAGGCAACAAGATGGATATCTGTTCATTTCATTGTTCATAATAATTATTTGGAAACAATCACCATGAAAATAATTGCTACTCATGGAGTAAAGAGGAAGCAACGTTCTTTTTTTTCTTTTTGGAGGGCAATTGGGATTAAGTAACTTGCCCAAGGTCACATGGCTAGGTTTTTGTTTGTGTGTTAAGTGTCTGAGGCCAGATCCGAACTCAGGTCCTTCTGACTCCAGGGCCAGTGCTTTACTCACTGTGCCACCTAGCCGCCCCAAGGCAGCAAAATTCTATAAAAAAATCAGTATTCCAGTACAAGTTAAAGAAACATGTACTTTGCTGTTCACTGGCTTCAATGAAAAACTGAAACTAGATGAGACTAGATGAGGTTGACCACACACACACACACACACACACACACACACACACACACACACACACGAACTATATTGGAAAATATGTATCAGAATAAAAGAAGGTGAAGGGTCAAAGATTTGTTGGCCACCCAGAAGTCTCATGCCTATATCTCCTTAATTCTTTCTTTGATAAATAGGAGACACTTGAAATGGTAAGCATTGAATAATATCACCCCCCCCCCCAAAAAAAGAGAAATTGACTATATTTTAACATATGGGAAATGAAATGAAATGACTCATACCTGAATTGGCTATCTGTACCAGCAGATCAACTAATTAGAGCAAGAATGAAATTAATATCAAGTTAGAGGAAAGAATACCAATTAAAATATAATAATTTAATATAACTTAATCCTGACCTATTCAAACAACTTATTAATAAAAGGAGCAATGGGTAAAAGAAAGGACAGATTCTGACTTTTGTCAGAATTGCAGTGGTGTAATCAATGGAAAATAACTAGTGGGCACAGACCTTGAATCCCTGATACTAGGGAGGTGGAAGCTGGTGGACTGCTTGAGCCCAGGAGTTCTAGGTTATATCAGTGAGCCCCAGGACTGAAGGATGTCTTTGGAGGGTCAAATTGGTCTAGGTCAGAAATGGAGCAGGTCAAAGCTTCCATGAGAATCAGGAGTGATGTTAGGCCAGTAGGTGGCCACTGTACTTAAAGTTCAGTCAGTCAATCCCCAGACCCCTGGAAAGGGATCTTTCTCACCAAGCATGTTGCTGTCTTGTGGTCTGGTTCCTAGGGGCCTGTGGATGAAGGAGACATAATGATTGATATGGAATCAAGCAATGGGGGTGCTAATTCTAGTTCTGATCTTCACTAGCTAGGTGCCCAAGTGACTAATAACTTAAATTCATAGGGTCTCAGCTTCTTCCAATACAAAATGTGTATAAATATACCTGTAGTACCTATGTACATAAGGATTTAAGATAATTATAAACATTAATATAAGCAGGGGTTTCTTCTTATTATAGTTTACCTTTATGTAATACCTGAATACTTAGAAAACTAATAATTTCATTCAGTCTCCACTGCATTTCCACTAAGAATTATTATTATAACCATTTTACAGATGGGGAAACCGAGGCTGAAGGAGGTTAGGCAATTTCCCAGTATTGCACAGTTAATAAATGTCTGAGGCTGTATTGGAACCCAAGTCTTTATGATTCCCCAAGTATTTCATCATTAAGTCATTTTTCATTTGTGTTTGATGTTCTGCTATCACATTTGTCTTTTGCTTTTTTTTGACAAAGATACTGGAGTGGTTGTCCATTTCCTTCTCCAACTCATTTTACAGATGAGCAAACTGAGGCAAACAAGGTTATGACTTTCCCAAGGTCACACAGTTAGTCAGTGTCTGAGGACAGGCAAAGAGAAAGATAACAAAAACAAGTTGATTCCTAGGATTTTATTTAGAAAAAAATCAACCTTAAGAAACAACCTGGAATCAATGTAGTTTGAGGGCAGTATCTGTCCCTTAGGTCAATTATTATTAATGCTCAGCATTAATTATTAATTAATGCTCGGCAGCATGAGCACCATGACCCTGGTGTTCTTCCAGATCCCAAATCATGATTAGTTCTATTTCATAGACTCTACTAAGGCAGGGGACTTAATGAATACACTGAAGAAAGGTTTATAGTCATTCATAGTAAGGGCTGACCCTCTGGCCTCTCTATATCCATCAAACCCAATGAGGCAGGAACAAACAAATAGTAAGCTATGGTTTTGGTAAAAACCATTTGGCGTATGTAGTGTTAAATATACTAAACTGTATTGTGCCTCATGAATCCCTGGTTGGGTGCCCAGGACCACCGTGGTCTTGATGGATGACTTTGGATAACTGACTCACCTCTTTTGATCTCAGTTTCCTCATCTGTCACATGAGGGGGTTGGAGGAGAGAAGTCTCAAAATCAAATGGCAATGCATATTAAGGTTATATATGTGTGTGTACATACATACTGATATAGATATAGATAGTGTTATATTTTTATTTATTTTGTGAAACATTTCACAATTATATTTTAATCTGGTTGGAATCTCATTCTGGAGTTTTGAGGCTAATTGTACCAATGAACTTTACCCCTCTGGACCAGAGGACCACAAATCTCCTTTCCTTTACAGTGATCATACACAATCCACACTTATGAGGCACCCTAAAGTTTTATATTCAAAGCCCTTCCCTCTCAAAGCTCTTGTGAAATAGGTGATTCAAGTATCATTGTCTACATTTTACTTAGTGGGGTAACTGAAGCTGTCTCCCTTTCATTGTGGAAGGAACTTAGGTTTAAAGAAGTTACTTGATTTGTCAGTGGCAACACAGACAGCTAGGGGTAGCTAAGGGGCACAGTGGGTAAAGTTCAAGACCTGAAGTCAAGAAAATAAGTCATGAGTTCAAATCTGCTCGAAGATTATTACTAGCTATGTGAACCTGACCAAATCATTCAAACCTATTTCCCTCAGTTACCTTATCTGTAAAATAAGCTGGAGAAGGAAATGGCAAACCCCTTCAGTATCTCTGCCAAGAAAACCCCAAATGGGATCAGGGATAGTCAGACAGGACTGAAGCAACCCAACAATGACAACAACAAAATACAGCTAGTAAGTGTCAGAAGTAGAAATCCCACCCAGGGCTCCTGATTCCACATCTTGTGTTCTTTCTACTCTACACGATGGCTCAATCCATTGATCAATAACCATTAATCAAGTGTTCATTCAATGCCAGGCACTATACCAGCCACTGGGGTCAATCCCTGCAGCTCTCAATGGGTCTACACTCTAATGAATGTAATATGCATATAAGAAATACAAATATAAGGGGAATAAAATATAAGTAGCTATAATGTAGCTAAATGTGAGAGTTTGGAGAGCCAAATAATGGTTGGAAAGATTTGGAAAAGCTTTATGTAGGGGGTCATTTTTGATTTGTGTTTTGAAGGAAGGAAGGTGGAAGTAAGGGCCTGAATACCAAGCCTCAGCTATGGTCTGAGCAAAGGCAGGATGACCAGACACCTACTGGGGACCTTAAAGAATAATTTAATTGTCCCCAAAGCACAAGTCTCAATTTTTTTGTCTTTGTCCTTATTTGTCTTTTTACATGTCTCCTTCTGCCTTAAGTGCTTGCTAATCTTTCTTCCTTTATTTTTATATTTTCTCCCCAGCCCTGGCACATAGTCAATGTTCAATAAGAGCTTGTCAGCAGCCTTCTAATTTCAGATGTGTATCCTTCCCAGGTGGCTTATCTCTGAGATGGGGGTTTTTCTCAGCTGCCCAACCTCCATCTCCTGACTGCCGTTTCAATTAAATTGAATACTAATTAATTAAATTGAACAGTTAAATTGAGCACTAGACTTGTCTTCAGGAAAGGCGAGTACCTCCTATGTGAGGGCTTGTGGAGCCCTTTTCAGGATTGCTCATTCACCTTTGGTGACCACCCTTCACCCAACTCTCACTGTGGCTCCCAGAAACTGTAACATGAGAAGAGTCCAAAGCCTGGTATACTGTCTCAGCAGACAGGTTAAACCAGGTTGAGGGTGATCAGCAGGCCTCAGACACATTGGAGAGTGAAGGGGATGGTACCCCAAGCATGTGAAGACTTTTCCTAACTGAATGGATAGATGAGAACAATTTGTTTCAATAGTTGTGAAGGCAGCAGAAGCAGGCACTGTGGAGTGCTTAGAGCTTGGGCCAACATCAAAGACCCAGAGGCCATCCCCTGCTATCACTGGATGTCTTGACTTCTGTCCTGCCACTGGACTTCACTGGAAGAGAGGGTGAGACTGATGACTTTGTAGAACTCTGTCTCACTTCAATTCAATTCATGCATGAGTCAAGATATCACCTGTGATGTCACTGGTCCTCTCTGAGAACCAAGGATAGACAATAGCAACACCAGACTCAATCAACTGGTCAATGAATATTTATTAAGTACCTACCATGTGGCAGGCACTTTGCTAAGTGCTGGAGATAGGAAAAGAAGCAAAAGGCAGTCCCTGCCCTCAGTGTAGAAGCTTCAGATCCTGTGTTATCCCGATTGTGTTTCCAGAATATTAAAATTGTTTCCTCCTGGCTGCTTTTAATATTCTCTCCTAGATCTGGGAATTTTGGACCCTGGCTATAATATTCCTAGGAGTTTTCTTTTTCTTATCTTTTTCAGAAGGTGATCAGTGAATTCTTTCAACCTCTATTTTGTCCTCTGGTTCTAAAACAGTTTTCCTTGGGAATTTTGTGGAGGATGATTTCTAGGTTCTTTCTATGATCATGGCTTTTAGGTAGTCGAATAATTTTTAAATTATCTCTCCTGGATCTATTTTCCAGGTCAGTGGTTTTTCCCATGAGATATTTCACATTGCCTTCTATTCTTTCATTTCTTTGGATCTGTTTAACAGCATCTTGATTTCTCATAAAGTCATTAGTTTCCATTTTTTTCCCATCTAATTCTGAAGGAATGAATCTGCTCATTGAGCTTTTGAGATTCTTTGTCCATCTGGCAAATTCGGCTTTTAAGGCATTCTTCTCCTCATTGCCTTTTTTGAGCCTCTTTTGCCTTTTGAGTTAGTCTATTTTTTAAGGTGTTATTTTCCTCAGGCTGTTGACTCTCATTTCATAATTTTCTTGCATTGTTCTCATTTCTCTTCCCAATTTTTCTTTCCCTTCTCTTATCTGCTTCTTAAGGTCCTCTATGGCCTTCAACTACCTCTTATTTTCCTTTGAAGCTTCTGGTACAGGACTTCTGATTTCACTGTCTTTCTCCTGTTCCATGCTTTGATCATTTTTGTCCCCAAAATAGGAGTCTAATGTTGAATTCTTCTGTTTATTTTGCTTCCTTTACTTGGTCATGTTGCCACTCAATTACTTGACTTTTGGGCTTTTTGCCACAGTAGGATTCTGACACCAGCGAGGGGAGCTTCTTCCCAAACACTGGGGTTTTCTCAACTGCCAGAGGTATTAGTTGGATGCCCTCTCTGAAGCCTCTACATGCTCTGGCAAGCTGGTCAGACACACCAGGACCTTCACCCTAGACAGAAATCCAGATCAAGAAGGCTAAAGCAAGAGCAATTACCACTCAAACTGGTCACTTGGTACCCCTACAGTGTGTAGACCAGGGGCTGAAGCTGCCACATGGGGGTGGCTGCTCCGAGTAGTCTCAGCAGCTTCTTACCCTGGGGCAACAGGCAATGAACTTCCAACATCTGGGTCCCCAAATCCACACTGCACTGACCTCTCACTTTGTCCTTAGCATCTTTGTGTTGATAATTTTGTAAATGGCTAAAGCTGCTGGTGCTCTGGAGTACCTCCAGCCAGTTGCTGGTCAGGCTACACTGGGGTTAAAACCTCAGGCTCACAGGGGGCTGGGGTCGGCTCCCAGAGTGCTGTGCTAGCCGCTTCCTGCTGGGCTTCTGGGCTGTCCCCAGTGGGAGGTTAGGTTTTCTGTGTGATTTTGTGGGTTCTGTAGCTCCAAAGTTTGTTCAGAGTCACATTTTACATGAATTGGGGAAGGTGGAAGCTGGAGCCCTGCTGAAGTCCTGCTTCTACTCTGCCATCTTGACTCTGTAAATTCAATTTGAGATGGGACTTGAATGAAGCTAAGGAGCCAGGAGGAAAAGATGAGAAGGAGGAGCATTCTGGGTATGAAGGACAGCCAAAGAAAATGCTCAGTGCAGAAAGATGGATCATCTTGTTCACAGAGCAGTCAGGAGGTGCTTGCTAGTACATTGAAGAGTACATGGAGGGTGGGGTGCAAAGTATAAGGAAGCTGGAAAGGTGGGGTTTGGGAGTGGGTGGGTAGGGGCATAAGTCACATGAAGGACTTTGACTGCCAAACAGAGTATTTTATATTTAATCTATGAGGTAACAGGGAGCCACTAAGGTCTATTGAGTGTGTACAGACCTGCCTTTAAGAAAGCATGGGCCAGACTAGGGAAAGACTTGTGGGAGGCCAATAAGCAGTTGACTGTAATAGTCCAGGTGTGAGGTGATGAGGGCCTTCACAAGGGTAGTGGCAGCAGAAGAAAGAAGCTGGCTTATTCAAGAGATGTTGCAGAGGTGAAATCTCAGTTAACTATCAGATGACTGATAACTTTGGAGAGAGCAGTTACAGAGCTATGATGATGTTGGAAGGCAGATGGGAAGAGCTTTAAAAAAGAGTGAGGGGCAGCCTGTGGCTGCGGCCACTGTGAGCGCTCCCTGCACCCTACCCCTTCCCTCCAGCCCTGAGTGGTTCCGCCGCCAGGCCTCTCATAACCTGCTCCATGCTCCCGACAGAGGGCAGCTCCGGCCACCCCAACAAAATGCTACTGTCGCTTCCTCTTCCTGCACTGAGGCGCCTAGTCGTCTGAAGACTGGGAGGGAAGGTCCCTGCTTACCAGGGCTTTTCCCCTTCTTCCCCTCTCAGACAAAGCAGAGCCATGAGGAAAGGACTTGCTTTAGGCATCTATGCCAAAGAAAAGGATGATGGTTCCCTTCAGTTTATAAATGCAGGAGACAAATTTGATAAACTTGTATCTGGAAAAGTTAGAGAACTTTTGGCCCTATCTGGGCCTCTAATAAAGGTAGGCAAAACACATGTATTTAGTGGTCTTCATCAGCACTTCCCCATTGTTGTTGTAGCTGGCCTGGGTAAAAAGATTCCTGGAATAGATGCACTGGACAACTGGAATAAAGTCAAATACAGTCTCTGTTGCAGCCGAATGCATGATTGTCAACTTGCTCATATTAATAATATTGGGAAATACAGATCTTTCGGAGCTTGGATAGCTGCTATATCCCTGAAGGAATTTGTAGCCCATTCTAAATGGGCTCATTTGGATATAGCAGGAGTGATGGCAAATAAAGATGGGGTTCCATATCTGAAGAAAGGAATGTCAGGAAGGTCTACAAGGACCCTGACAGAGTTTCTATTTGGAATGAATAAAGATAAAGAAAATTCTGAATGAAGTACTGATCTGAAAATTCTTTTATTTCAACTTAAATTGGATAGTTGGATTAGAACCATGTTTTAATAATGGTTTCCTTAACCTGGAATAAAATGAAACACATTTAGCTAGGATCATGAATACAACCATTTTGTTTTACCCAAATATTCAGTGATGAAAGGCAAATCTTATGTAGCATTTGACAATGGATTTTTTTAAAAAACGTGTTTATAAATTAAAGTTGATTGTTTTTAAAAGCCATAAAAGCCTTTTATTTATATAACTGAACTAAAAATAAAATGCTAATTATTTTAGATTTGCTATAAGAAACTATGAACAAAGTTACTATGCACTGTTCTTAAGCAATAAACTCATCCTTTTTGCTTTCTGGGGAAAAAAAAAGAGTGATAAAGGGAAACAGGCATATATTGCAGATTTTTGAATCCCTCCCTCTCTTCTGGCTCATTCCCTACTATGTATAAACATGTTCATATCTTCCCAATTTGAAAAAACTCACTTAATCTTTTTTTGAGTTAGTCTATTTTTTAAGGTGTTATTTTCCTCAGTCAAGCTGTTGACTGTCATTTCATACTTTTCTTGCATCTTTTTCATTTCTCTTCCCAAGTGTTCCCCCACTTCTCTTATCTGCTTCTTAAGGTCCTCTATGGCCTGTAGCCAGCTTGTATTTTCATTTGGGGCTTTTGGTGCAGGAGTTCTGACCTCACAGTCCTTCTCCATGCTTTGAGCCTCTTTGCCCCTAAAATAGGAGTCCAATGTTGAACTTTTCTGTTTATTTTGTTTCATTTGCCTAGGCATATTGCCACTTAATTACTTGATTTTGGGGCTTGTTGCCACAGTAGGACTCTGCCACCAGACAGGGGAGCTTCCGCCCAAACGTGGGGTCTTCACAACTTCTTCTTTTTTTTTAATCAAATGCTTTATTAACTTGTGGTTTACATCATTCATTTCCACCAGATTATGAGTTACATTTTTCCCCCATTTTTTCCCTACCCACCATCCCAGAATAGCAGTCCCACTAGATATCCCCTCATCCAATCTGCTCTCTCCCATATCTTCTCCCATACCCCCTTCGACTTTGCCATTAGCCCCACTGCCTGGACATCTTATGAAACATTTAATTTTAAAACTTTGATTTTCAGATCCATTCCCCTTCTCCCTTGTCACTCACTCCCTCTGAGAAGATAAGCAATTCAGTATGTGTTGTACATGTATATCTATGCAAAACATTACCATAGTAGATATATTGTAAAAGACTGCTTATATTTCCCTCCCACCTGTCTCACCTCCCACCTGGTCCATTCCCTACTTAGATCCTGTCCCTCTTTGATAGTGGGTACTTCTCCCCTCTCCCCAGAGTGCCCTCCCCTCCATTATCCCCCCTCTCATCCCCCTTTCCCCTACTCAGGAGAGTGAGTGAGGGTAAGATATTCCATTTAGTATGTATGTGATTCTCTCCTTGAGCCAACTTCAATGAGAATATGCTTTTGCCTTTTTGCCTTCCTGTTCTTCCCCTCCCCTGCAGCTACTTCCCCTTGCCTCTTCTACATGAGATAGTTTGCCCTGCCCTGTCTCTCTCCATTTCCTCTCTCACCTCTTGACTTCACCCCTTAAGAATCATCCCTTCCTTGGGGAGGCTAGGTGGCGCAGTGAGCAGAGAGCCAGCCCCGGAGCCAGAAGGACCCGAGCTCGGATCTGGCCCCAGACACCCAACACACAAACAAAAACCCAGCCACGTGAACCTGGGCAAGTCACCCAACCCCAATTGTCCTCCAAAAAAAAAAATAATAATCATCCCTTCCCATCAAATTCAACCTGTGCCCTCTATCCATGTATACCTGTGAACATATGCCATGTATCCTTCTTCAATTATTTTCATAATGAGAAAGGTTTCATCAAACACAGTTATTGTTTTTCCATGTAGGACTATAAATAGTCCAACTTTGATAAGTTCCTTTTGATTTCTTTTCCTTGATTGCCTTCTCAAGCATCTCTTCCTTCTTGTGTCTGAATGTCAAATTTTCTATTCAACTCTGGTTTTTTCCTCAAGAATGCTTGAAAGTCCTCTATTCCACTGAATGACCATATTTTCCCCTGAAACAAAATACTCAGTTTTGCTGGGTAGGTAACCCTTGGGTTCATTCCCAGCTCTTTTGCCCTCTGGAATATCATATTCCATGCCCTTCGATCCCTCAGTGTAGAAGCTGCCAGGTCCTGGGCTATTCTGATTGTGTTTCCACAATATTGAAATTGTTTCTTCCTGGCTGCTTGTCATATTTTCTCCTTGATCTGGGGATTCTGGAACCTGGCTATAATATTCCTGGGAGTTTTCTTTTTGGGATCTTTTTCAGAGGTGATCTGTGGATTCTTTCAACCTCTATTTTGCCCTCTGGATCTAAAACATCAGGGCAGTTTTCCTTGAGGATTTCTTGAAGGGTGATTTCTAGGTTCTTTCTTTGATCATGGCTTTTGGGTAGTCCAATAATTTTTAAATTGTTTCTCCTGGATCTATTTTCCAGGTCAGTGGTTTTTCCCATGAGATATTTCACATTGCCTTCTATTCTTTCATTTGTTTGGATCTATTTAATAGTATCTTGATTTCTCATAAAGTCACTAGCTTCCATTTGCTCCAGTCTAACTCTGAAGGAATGAATCTCCTCAGTGAGCTTTTGAGATTCTTTTTCCATCTGGCAAATTCGACTTTTTAAGGCATTCTTCTCCTCATTGCCTTTCTGAGCCTCTTTTTGCCATTTGAGTTAGTCTATTTTTTAAGGTGTTATTTTCCTCAGTCAGGCTGTTGACTGTCATTTCATACTTTTCTTGCATCTTTTTCATTTCTCTTCCCAAATTTCCCCCACTTCTCTTATCTGCTTCTTAAGGTCCTCTATGGCCTGTAGCCAGCTTGTATTTTCATTTGGGGCTTTTGATGCAGGAGTTCTGACCTCACAGTCCTCCTCCATGCTTTGAGCCTCTTTGCCCCTAAAATAGGAGTCCAATGTTGAACTTTTCTGTTTATTTTGTTTCATTTGCCTAGGCATATTGCCACTTAATTACTTGATTTTTGGGCTTGTTGCCACAGTAGGACTCTACCACCAGACAGGGGAGCTTCTGCCCAAACATGGGGTCTTCACAACTTCTGCCAGTTGTGTGGCCTCTGTAAAGCCTCCACCCACTCTGGCAAGTTGGATACCCACCCCAAACTTCCCCCCCAGACCACAATCCAGATCCTGGCAGTTTAAAGCAAAAGCGATTAACCCCCAGACTGATTGCTGGATCTTCCTACAGTTCGCAGACCAGGAGCTAGAGCCACTACTGATGCTGCAAAATGGCTTCTGTGCAGCTATTTCTTCAGCAGCTTTTTGCCCCCAGGGGAGGAAGCCACGTGTTCCCCAAATACTGGTCCCAAAGTCCATAGGGCACTAACCTCTCACTTTGTCCTAGGCATATCTGTGCTGATAATTCTGGAATTGCCACAATTGCTGGTGTTCTGGGGTTCCACCAGCCAGGTGAAGGCCTGGCTGCCCTGGGGCTAAAACCTCGGACCTGGGCTCGGCTCTGGGGGCTGTGCTGTCGGTTCCCATCGAGCTGGGCTGCCTGCTCTCTGAGCGCTGCCTCCTGAGGCATCCCATTACTATTTAAGATAATTTAAGTCTCGAAGAATTTTATTTTAATTTCCTGACACCAAGCCCAAGTTGAGATCTTAACAATGTCCACCCATTCTTCCTAACTTTTTCTCCTGGAAACAATCAGAAAAAGTGATATCCCTTTTGTCTTCACAAGACGGCCCTTTAGATACTTTAAGACTCCCTTTGAATCTTTAAGTATCTTCAAATACTTTTGGTTATTCCCAACTACTAGGTATTTCCTTCTCAAGATTAAAAAGTTCTCCAACTCCTTCCACCAGTCTTCCTATGGCAAAGCCTCTCAGTCCTGCAACATCTTTGATGATTTCTGTCTCAGGTTTTTTTCCATTGCAAGAACATTCTGCATAAAAGGACACTGAATGCTCTATGAGAGCTCCAGCAAGAGACTCAAAGAAGGGAAGGAACCGAAAGGGGAAAAAATAACAACACAGAGACTGGAGAGACAGGGTAGGGAGAGGTGCTCTAATGATTGGTTGATTGCTTTAGGGAGGCAATGGGGTGAAGTGACTTGTCCAGGGTCATACAGTTAGTAAAAGTCTGAGGTCAAATTTTAACTCAAGTGCCCCTGAATCCAGGACTGCTGTCCTATAGATTGTGTGACGTAGCTGCTATTATTTTAATGACTTAGTGCTCTTTAACTATTTCTCGATTTATAATACCTCTCATATTCTCTATTACAGATATTTGGGGTATCTTTGCCAATCCAAAGAATGCTAGAGAAATGGTCAGGGAAAGATTTCACTTAAGAGAAAACAGAAACCAAATAAACAAATGACTCAATTCTGCCTTTATTCTAGACTTGGACCTTGGAAAACCTGGGGTCAAATTCTGCCCCAGACATTTACTGGCTTGGACCAGCTATTCAACCTCTCTCAGCCTTGGTTTCCCCATCTGTAAAATGTGGATAACAACAGCACCTACCTTTAGAATTATCATGGGATAATATATGGAAAGTGCTCTTCAATCTTAAAGGACTATATAAGTGTTATATTTATCACCTCCCTTGTCAGTTCCTATTGCCCAATCTACCCTAAATAGCTGTTCCCCTTTGATCTTCCTATTCACCCCAATATCTTTAAAACCTATAAATTTGTTCTTAGCTATCCTGATCTGACTCATCCCCTTCTGAGTTTTAGGATTCCTCACTCTATTCAGTAATCCTGTGCCAAGAGGTCTTTGAGATGCTACCATCACCTATTTTCACAGGCAATTCAATATTTGAATGGCTCTAATTGTTCAGAAATTCTTCGTGATATTGAGACTAAAACTGCCAATTTGTAGCCTGTACCCATGGTCCTGGTTTTGACCTCTAGGGTCAATGAGCACAAGTCTAACAGATTACATATGAGTCTTTTAAAAATTTGAAGATACCATTCTGGATCCCTCTAAGTTTTCTCTCTCAACCAATAATTGTTCAGCCCACTCTACCTTCAGGGTAGCATCTGGGATTGGACATCACACTGCAGATGTGGATCGATCAGTGCAGGGGAAAATGAAATTATCATCTCTGTGTCTATAGAAACAATCCCTCTCTTCAGGAATCCCCAAAATGAAATCAGTCCTCTTGGCCAGCTCATCATGCTATTATTTCATATCAAGTTTGTGCTCCACTAACCATCTTAAGTCTATTGCACAGAAAAAGTTTTTTTAGTAACTTCTCCTTGCCCCACCCTCAACATGTGCTCATGGTTTTGAATTTGGAACTGACAGACTTTATGTAGAGTGGTCATTGGCCAAATGGGGGGTCATTGATTATAAAGAAAGGAGAGTAGAGGGCAGTGGGTATCTGTAACCAGACAGAACTTTATTGTTGCATCAGATAAATGAGGAAGAGAAAGTTGGATTTAACTCTTAAATTCGTGAAATTTGAGAGGAGGTGAAGTGATAATCCTGGGGTCTCTCAGTTCCCAGGGAACATCTGAGGAGTTTAGGAGGAAGGATGGGAAAGGAGGAGGAAGGTTTGTCGTTTCTCTTGATTCCTCAAATTCTGTTCTTCAGCCAAGGGCACCAGGTCACTAGCAGCCCCCAGAGTTGCTACCACAGCCACCAGACTACTGGTTGTACCGATTGTCACTGTCACAGTAGCCAGGGCTCTGACCCCTGCATCTATGGTACCTGTGATGAGAAAAAAGGCTGCATCCTTTTCCTAAGCCTCCTAAGCCCCCTAAGCTTCCACATACTCCAGAGCTGCCATATCCTCCAGAGCTGATGTATCTTCCAGAGCTACCACATCCTCTAGTGTTGCCGAATCCTCCAGAGCTGCCTCATCCTCCAGACCTGGACACGAAGCCAGGAGATTCAGAAGCAGTGCAGGAAGCCTGGGGAATGCTCTTGGGGCGGGCGGGGGGGGGGGGACTTAAGAGTCTGGCACTTGGGAGGGTGCTGGGACTGCTGCTGGCTCTGCTGGTAAGACATCTCTGCATGAGTTTAGGAATGCTGAAATACAATAATGGAATTTTTCTATTTTTGAAACCCAGGGAATCTTACTAATTATTCCGTTTTGAATCAATCTACACTGTGAAGATGAATCATATCTATAACACATAAGTATCTAATAGTAATCTAATAAAATTTATTCCTATAGACAAATATGTTCAGGTGAAAATTTTGGGAGCAGGGAATGAACATCTAACACTAATACTGAGGTTTAGGAACATTTTCTGGACATGTCTATGTGGGCTGAGAGAAAGCATTGTGTCCTGGCTAGGGAGCCAGCCTCAAAGCCAAGAAAACCAGGGTCAAGTCCTGCCTGTGACTCACACAGAGGACCTGTGTGACCCTAGACAAGTCAAAGCCCCTCTGTGTTCTGGCTAAATTTTTAAGAGTATAAGAGCTTCAGAGAAGGCACCAGCTTGTATTGGTAGAAAATTCCATCATATAAGGGGTTCCTTATGCCAATGTAATGAAAGGTCTAGGCCATATTAGTGGGTAAGTCACAATTTTATAAATTCTGCAGAATCTCTCTTTACAAGTATAAATATATATACACATATGTGTGTTCTAGATGAGAAGGAATGCTGACCTTCCCAGAATGACCGGGATTATAGGACACCACAGAGTTTCCAGGAACTCAGGCTTTTCTTCTGGGGTGACTCAGAATGATTCTCCGTTAGATTAGAATAACAGTCATGCTGATGATAACATTTTTTAAAGCACTTTAAGGTTTGCAAAGAACTTTGCAAATATGATCTTGTATCATCCTCACAATAACCCCAGATTGTAGGTGGTATTATTATCCCCATTTTACAGATGAGGATACTGAGGCAGAGAGAGATTAAGTGACTTTCCCACAGCTAATTAGTATGTGGGGCAGGATTTGACCTCAGGTGCCCCTGACTCCAGGACTGGTGTCTTATACCCTGTGTGACTTAGCTGCTCTTATTTTAATGATTTACTGCTCTTTAACTATTTCCCTATTTATTTATTATATCTATCACACTCTCTATTAGAGATATTTGGGGTGTCTTTGTCAATCCAACGATTGCTAGAGAAATTGTCAGGGAAAGATTTTTTCTTAAGAGAAAATATGAAATAAATAAATAAATGACTCAATTCTGCCTTTATGATAGACTTGGAACTTGGAAAAGCTTGTTTCAAATTCTGCCCCAGACACTTACTGGCTTGGGCAAGTCATTCAACCTCTCTCAGCCTTGGTTTCCCCATCTGTAAAATGTGGATAACAACAGCACCTACATTTAGAATTATCATGGGATAATATATGGAAAGTTTTCTTCAATCTTAAAGGACTATATAAGTGTTAGTTATATTGATCACCTCCCTTGTCAGTTCCTATTGCCAATCCACCCCAAATAGCTGTTCCCCTTTGATATTCCTATTTACCCCAATATTTTTAAAACCTTTAAATTTGTTGTTATCTATCCTGATCTGACTCATCCCCTTCTGAGTTTTAGGATTCTTGGCTCTTTTCTCTAAGCCTGTGTCAAGAGGTCTTTGAGATGTTACCATCACCTATTTTCACAGGCAATTTAATATTTGAATGGCTCTAATTGTTCAGAAATTCTTCGTGATATTGAGACTAAAACTGCCAATTTGTAGCCTGTACCCATGGTCCTGGTTTTGCCCTCTAGGGTCAATGAGCACAAGTCTAAAAGATTACATATGAGTCTTTTAAAAATTTGAAGATACCATTCTGGATCCCTCTAAGTTTTCTCTCTCAACCAATCATACTCTACCTTCAGGGTAGCATCTGGGATTGGACATCACACTGCAGATGTGGATTGATCAGGGCAGGGGGAAATGAAACTATCACCTCTGTGTGTATAGAAATAATTCTTCTATTCAGGAAGCCCCAAAAGAAATCAGCCGTCTTGGCCAGCTCATCATGCTAGTATTTCATATCAAGCTTGTGGTCCAGTAACCATCTTAAGTTTATTGTACATAAAATGCTTTTTTAGTAACTTCTCCTTGCCCCTCCCTCAACATGTGCTCATGGATTTGAATTTGGAACTGACAGACTTTATGTAGAGTGGTCATTGGCCAAAGATGAGCCATTGATTATAAAGAAAGGAGAGTAGAGTGCAGTGGGTATCTGTAACCAGACAGAACTTTATTTTTGAATCAGATAAATGAGGAAAAGAAGGTTGGGTTTAACTCTTAAATTTGTGGAATTTAAAAGTAAGTGAAGTGACAGTCTTGGGGTCTCTCAATTCCCAAGGACATCTCAGGAGATTAGGAGAAAAGATGGGAAAGGAGGAGGAAGATTTGTGGTTTCTCTTTGATTCCTCAAATTATGTTCTTCAGCCAAGGGCATCAGGTCACTAACAGCCCCCAGAGTTGCCACCACAGCCCCCAGACTGCTGGTCATACCCACTGCCACTGTCACAGAGGCCAGGCCTCTGACCCCTACATCTATGGCATCTGTGAGGGAAAAAAAGGCTGCATCCTCTCCCTAAGCCTCCTAAGCCCCCAAGCCTCCTAAGCCACCTAAGCTTCCACATACTCCAGAGCTGCCATATCCTCCAGAGCTGATGTATCTTCCAGAGCTGCCTCATCCTCCTGACCTGGACACACAGCCAGGAGATTCAGAAGCAGTGCAGGGAGCCTGGGGAATGCTCTTGGTGGGGAAACTTAGGAGTCTGGCACTTGGGAGGGTGCTGGGACTGCTGCTGGCTCTGCTGGTAAGACATCTCTGCATGAGTTTAGGAATGCTGAAATACAATAATGGATTTTTTCTGATCTTTGAAACCCAGGGAATCTTTCTAATTATTCCATTTTGAATCAATCTTCACTGTGAAGATGAATCATATCTATAACACATTAGTATCTAATAGTAATCTAATAAAATTTATTCCTATAGACAAATATATTCAGGTGAAAATTTTGGGAGCAGGGAATGAACATCTAACACTAATACTGAGGTTTAGGAACATTTTCTGGACATGTCTATGTGGACTGAGAGAGAGCATTGTGTCCTGGCCAGGGAGCCAGCCTCAAAACCAAGAAAACCAGGGTCAAGTCCTGCCTGTGACTCACACAGAGGACCTGTGTGACCCTGGACAAGTCAAAGCCCCTCTGTGCTCTGGCTAAATTTTTAAGAGTATAAGAGCTTCAGAGAAGGCACCAGCTTGTATTGGTAGAAAGTTCCATCATATAAGGGGTTCCTTATCTCAAGGTAATGAAAGTTCCAGGTCGTATTAATGGGTAAGTCACAATTTTGTAAATTCTGCAGAATCTCTCTTTACAAGTATAAATATATATACACATATGTGTGTTCTAGATGAGAAGGAATGCTGACCTTGTGTGACCTAGCTGCTCTTATTTTAATGATTTACTGCTCTTTAACTATTTCCCTATTTATTTATTATATCTACCACACTCTCTATTAGAGATATTTGGGGTGTCTTTGTCAATCCAACGATTGCTAGAGTAGTTGTCAGGGAAAGATTTTTCTTAAGAGAAAATAGAAACTAAATAAAGAAATGACTCAATTCTGCCTTTATTCTAAACTTGGTAAACCTGTTTCAAATTTTGCCCCAAGCACTTACTGGCTTGGGCAAGTCATTCAACCTCTCTCAGCCTTGGCTTCCCCATCTGTAAAGTAGGGATTACATTAGCACCTACCTCTAGAAATATTATGGGATAATATATGGAAAGTGTTCTTCAATCTTTTTTTTTCTGTTGACTGTGATTTTTAAAAATTAATTTATTAGTTTAGTTTCAGTTAACAAGATTCAATTCCATAGTTCTTTGATTTTCAAATTTCCTTTACTTCCCTCCCCCCACCCCCCACGACAGCATATAGTCCAGTATAGGATCTGCAAATACATTCATGTTAGACATTAGTCCAATTACAAAGGCATATTGTACTAAGTGGGATGAAAAATGGTAATGAAGAAATAAAACCAAACAACGAAAAGAAAAAGATCAATTAGTTTGCTTCCGTCAGAATTCAAGCTCAGCTCTTTCCAGTTATATCTCTGGATGTCGTATTTCTCTCTTTCATGAGACTTTTGGGATTGACTTATATCACTGCATTGCTGAGATGAGTCCAGTCTGTCATAGCTGGTCATCACACATATGAAGTGTCTGTGATTGTATACAAATTTCTTCTGATTCTACTCTTCTCGCTCAGCATCAGTTTGTATAAGCCTCTCCAGGTAAGTATGAAATCCGTCTCCTCCTCGTTTCTTATAGCACAATAATATTCCATTACATTCATATACCACAATTTGTTTAGCCATTCTCCAATTGATGGGCACCCCTTCAGTTTCCAATTCTTTGCAACCATGAAAAGAGCTGCTATAAATATTTTGGTACATTTGGGTCTTCCTCCCACTTCTATGATCTTTTTGGGATATAACCCTAGAAGTGGTATTGCTGGGTCAAAGGGTATGAAATTATTTATAGTCCTTTGGGCATAATTCCAGATTGCTCCCCAGAATGGTTGGATAAGTTCACAACTCCACCAGCAATGCATTAGTATTCCAATTTGCCCACATCCTCTCTAGCATTTGTCACTTTCTTGTTTTGTCATCTTAGCCAATCTGACTGGAGAGATGTGTTATCTCAGAGTTGTTTTGATTTGCATTTCTCTAATCAATAGTGATTTAGAGCATTTCTTCATATGCTTATAGATATCTTTAATTTCTTTCTCTGAAAACTGCCTGTTTATATCCTTTGACCATTTATCAATTGGGGAATGACTTGTATTCATATAGATTTGACTCAATTCTCTATAAATTTTAGAAATGAGTCCTTTATCAGAGACATAGGTTGTAAAAATTCTTTCCCAATTTCCCACCTCCCTCTTGATCTTGGTTACATTGGCTTTGTTTGTACAGAAGCCTTTCAATTTAATGTAATCTAAATTATCCATTTTGCATTTTATAATGCTCTCTAATTCTTGTTTGGTCCTAAAGTCTTCCCCTCCCCACAAATCTGTCAGGTAAACTATTCCTTGCTTTCCCAGA